>JAYMTP010001491.1:0-23803 GCA_036897365.1 Geranium brycei | reverse complement strand
CAAAAACGAGACAAGTGGACAACTAATTTATATGATTATCCATGTATTCTTATAGCAAAACATTGTTATAACAAGTAATATATAAGGGTTGCACTCCGCTACAAACGACTGTACAACATCCAAACGTTCTACAGTCGTTGGATCGTTGAAAATCTGAATGCGCGTTATTTCAGCGCGCGACACGTGGCAGTAAGGTTCTACCGGGTCAATAACGTTTTATTATTTTTCACTACACATTTTACAAAGATCAGCCACGATATACCATTTTACGCTACACATTCTACCAGGTTGGATATTTTCATCCATTTGTACTTGATTGATACTACGGTTTGAAATAATTATATTTACCGTGCGGACTCATTTAAGACATCTCATCTTCGAACAAAAAAAACAAACATAGGAAAAGAGAGAGAGAGCCAATGAAAAAAGCGGTAAAAAAGGAGGCATCTGAAATGGGCGGTGGCGCCGGGAACGGATCATTACCGTAAATAACGACTTCTTCAACCCCTCACAAACAATTTCTCTCTCCCTCTATTTTCTCTCTCTCATCGCTCCTTCAAATTTCTCTCTGCAACTACAAATCTCGATCGCCTCAAAAAGCTAGAGAGAGAAACCTCTCACTCGCCACCAGCAATAATCATTCTCCTCTCCTTTTTTCCTCTCCTTTTCATCGCTCTTTATCTCCAGCTTTTATCTTTCATTTCTCTTTCTCTCTCATCGCCATCGTTGCTTGTTCGCGGAGCTTTTTTCAGGTACGTCGATCGTCGATTTGAGCTGCGCAATTGAGGTTTAGGAGTGCAGATCCTGCTCGATTTTCGCTGGCATTGTGATATTTTTTGTTTAATTTCGTCTGGATTCGGTTTTGTTTTCGCGATTCTGTGATTGTGTTTGTGTTTTGTTGTTTCTGGTTTGATCTGATGCTAGTGTGCTTGTTTTTAGCTGTTTTTTTTGTGTGAATTTGTTCTGTCTTCATTGTATGGTGTGCGGTGTGTTTTTGTTTCGATTAGGTTCTATTGAATGGTCCTATTGGATAGGATTGGCTTGAATTGGACTTTGTTTTGAATTTGATGTGTATGTTATACCAAAGTTTGATGTGCAAATGCAATTTGTTAATTACTTCATGAAGACCTTAATGTTGAGCGGACTTGCAGTTGCAGATATGAGTATGGTTGATTGGATCAGTTTGTGTTTCCTTGTTTTTATTTTATTTACTTGTATCTGGTCTGCTATTAATTTCTCAGCCTTGAAATTATGCAATTCCGTTGTCTTCAATTTATGTGCGTTTGACAAAAGTTGGGGGATTGGCAATTGGGAAAAAAATAAAATAAGCAAATAAATGAATTGTGTGCTTGTAGCTTCTGCTTATCTAATGCTCAAGGAAATTTCGAACAATTAGCACCGGTTTTTTTTGGGTGCTAAGTTCTTGTAAATGCAGTTCGAGCGAGTGTCATTAGCTGACATATTTTTGTGTTGTGATTTGTATTTCATTTTCTTGACATATGTGTAACCTCCCATCTTTTGTAACTCACAGTGAATTATCTTATATTAGAAAGTGGGAGTCTATTTTGTTCTTACCAACATCTAGCGTAACAAAGAAGAACCTGAGAAGATGGCTACAAAGGTGGATCCTGCATTTCAGGGTGTTGGATCAAGGTTGTATCCTTGGCATAATTAATACTTAAAATTTACATCCCTGCAATAGTTTGTATCTTCTTTTGTGTTCATATGGAGGCGAATCGTTTGTAATATTTACTTTCACATCCTATATTATAATGTGATAATGATCGAATGAGTTAATAGTTTTGCTGAATATTGAAATGGTACCACCTTTCATCGGAAGAGAGCGTTTACCTTAACACGTTGCAGAGGAACTGAAATTTGGAGAATTGAGAACTTTCAGCCGGTTCCAGTGCCAAAGTCTGAACATGGAAGGTTCTACATGGGGGATTCTTACATTGTTTTACAGGTATGACAAGTCATTTTCCTCTCACATTTACTATTTTGGAATCTACATATTTTCCACATAGGTTCTGTTAACCCATGTGTTAAAAATCGAATTTCATATACAGATTCAGCTTATTTTGGAAATTTGTAGGCTTAACATACAACATGTTTAAATAGAAAAATAGAAGTATCTGATTTGTTGCATTCTCAAAGGGCATGAGACGATCATCTTAGAGCTATCCTTTTTGTTGACGGATGCTCCTATTACACTCCTTAACATCAAATGTTACTTGAACAAGTAAAAATTATGTATTGGTCCAAGCAGGAATACCATTTCTCTTTGGCATGTCTAGGGATTTCTGAAAAGCCAAAAAAGTCTGAGGTATGGTGGTATACTATATCGAATAAACCCCATTCCTCCTTAAACATCAAAAGTCCATTGATGAGAAGGAAATGTGGAAAGCTTGAATCCAGTCCCTTCCATGATGAATAGACGTGTAGTTGAAATTCTCGAGGTGTTGTACATTTTATATTGATAGTAGCCTCATTAGACTGTTAGGCTGTAACATCTTTCTAGGTATATCCAGGCCAAGGCCATAGTTTGGAGCATAAACTGATACATTCTTGTTACTGAGCACATTTGCCATTTCACTTATTCTTGTTGATGTTTTTTATTTGTGTAGACTTCTGGCAAGGGAAGTGGGGCTTTTCTGTATGACATACACTTCTGGATTGGAAGAGATACAAGCCAGGTGATCTCTCCCCTTAAACTATTCACGTTTTGAATATATATTTTACCTTCATTATAGTCCTTTATATCAAGTGTCATATTTTTTTTAAATTTATGTTCATCTTCTTATCATAGGATGAAGCTGGTACGGCAGCTATAAAAACTGTTGAACTTGATGCCAGTCTTGGAGGGCGGGCTGTGCAGCATCGGGAACTTCAAGGCCTTGAGTCTGACAAGTTCTTGACATACTTCAAACCCTGTATTATACCATTGGAGGGAGGTGTTGCATCTGGATTTAAAACACCAGAGGAAGACAAATTTGAAACTAGGTTGTATATCTGCAGGGGTAAACGAGCAGTCAGGATGAAGCAGGTTTCCGATTATCCTAACATAAGTTTAATACCACCAAATGATATTTGTGAATTTGCGTCTTTTGCAGATAAAGGGTTTTGACTATTTTTTGCATGTGTAGGTCCCTTTTGCTCGGTCTTCACTGAATCATGATGATGTATTTATCTTGGACACAGAGAATAAGATTTTTCAGTTCAATGGCGCAAATTCTAATATCCAGGAAAGGGCCAAGGCTTTGGAAGTTATTCAGGTTTTAAAGGAAAAGTATCATGGTGGGGTGTGTGATGTCGCTATTGTTGGTAAGCGCTCAAATATTTATGGTTTTCCTTGTATGGTATTTTCTATATGAGGATTCATTTTCTGGCTAAAGGCATTAGTTCACATTTCATAAATTTTGCCGACAACTATTTGTTACTTATTGACGAAATCTGTTGTTATAATTTCAGATGATGGGAAGTTGGATACTGAGTCAGACTCGGGTGAGTTCTGGGTCAATATGGGTGGTTTTGCTCCAATTGGTAAGAAGGTTGTCGGTGAAGATGATATTATTCCGGAAGCCACTCCTGCTAAGTTATTTAGGTATCCTATCTATCTATCTTTTTTGAAAATACTCATTATGTGTAGGTACTAGGTAGATGCCCATAATTTTTTTAATGTTAAGGTACTTGTAGTTATTTTACAGTTGGCTGTATTATTCTGTCACTATGTTGCCAACCATCCAACATGAAATCTAGTTCTAGTTTTTCCTGTTTTTTTATCAGCAAAAGAGATTTATTGATGTAAAGGACAATTACAGCCAAACATAATATGAAAACAGCTTACTAGTAAATGTAAGAGCTAACCCAAGTACGAAACCCCCCAAATATCCATCATCTATGCATTAATTAATTTGAGTTGGCAATCTGTGATTATTGCTTTCCTGTAGTATTACTGGAGAAAAAGTAGAACCCATAGAAGCAGATCTATCGAAATCCCTGTTGGAGAATGACAAGTGCTTTTTAATGGATTGCGGGGCTGAGGTATTCATTTGGGTAGGCCGTAACACACAAGTGGATGAGAGAAAAGCTGCTTACCAAGCTGCTGAGGTAGTTTTTTACTGCCTAGTTTTTTCTTGTGTTACTCAAATATATAGTTGTTCATATTTAAACACTTCCTCCAGGAGTTTGTTTCTAGCCAAAACAGGCCAAGAGCAACACGTATAACCCGCTTGATTCAAGGTTTCGAGACACATTCATTTAAGGCCAATTTTGGTTCTTGGCCGTCAGGGTCAGCAAGTGAAAGTGTGGGCGAGGGAAGAGGAAAAGTAGCAGGTAGTGCTTGCTTTCTCAGTGTTGAATTAAAATGCTGTATATTCTTGGTCAAGTTTTTTAATGTGATATTTTATGTACTGTTAGCTTTACTCAAGCAACAAGGTGGTGCCAAGGGTGGTGGCAAGGGTGCAGCAAAAAGTGCCCCTGGAGAAGAAGAAGTTCCACCTCTACTTGAAGGAGGTGGAAAGATGGAGGTTTAGTTACATCTGTTTTTGTGGTTTTGTACTTTGATAATGATTATGTTTATGTGCTTCAGAATATTAAGTATTGTTTGTTCCAGGTATGGTACATTGATGGGAGTGACAAGACTCCATTGGCTAAAGAAGATCATGGTAAATTTCACTGCGGAGATTGCTATATTGTGCTCTATACATACCACGGAGGAGAAAGGAAAGAAGATTTCTTTTTATGCTGCTGGATTGGGAAGGATAGTATTGAGGTAATTTATGGTCCCAGAATAGAATCTAAATACTTCAGCGAAATGTTTCTATGCTTTCGTCATATATTCTAGATTCTTAAAGAGGTGATTGCATTTTACTTTTACCCATTGATATTTTATGCATAATTCTTCCATAGGAGTACCATTGATTAACATGACATGATAGTGAACCAACATTGTAGCTGGAAACTAAGTTTACTCTCCATTATATGCTAGGAGTTTGACTATGGTATATTTGTTTAAGTTATCACTGTTTATCTTCTTTGTAATTGTTTGTTTGGCATAAAAAGCTGAAGAATCATTTTACATGGTATCATATGCAGTGAATTATATTTGGAAAACAAAACTCATCTGCATATCCCCTTTAACGAAAGTGATGTTCTATGCTGGTTAATATGCTACAAGCCTACTACCCCACTTCCCCCAATGCGAGCACGACCCACATTACTGTGGTTTTCTCCATAGTTTTATTCGCCTACCAGCTGGACCATGTCACTTTGTGTTTTCCACTCATATTTCTTTTTATTCTTTCAGCCAAGTGTTTTAATTCTTGGTAAACACAAAACATGGATATTACTCATTGACCATATATTTTTTCTATCTTTTCTGCCGTCTATTGATAAGTAGATGACTTTGATGATGTTTGTACTGAACCATTTCTGTTGTACAATTCAGTTTTGTTAAAAAAATGTCATTTTTATGATCTAATGTTTATACGGCACCTTAGTGTCCATTTCCTGATTGGTTTCTTTTCTCTGTGGTACTCGCTTGTAATTAGTCTAACATTTGATCTTGTTATAGCTATATGTATAATTACATAGTTCAATTATCTTTTGTAGGAGGACCAGACAACTGCTGCTGCGCTGGCTGGCAAGATGTTCAACTCACTAAAGGGAAGACCCACTCAGGTATACTGTAATTGATGGTGTATGCACAGTATTTGTTCTAGTTTGTATAGCTGCAAGAGTATGAAGAATACTGGAACATAGCATGTTCTGAAGCATGGCAGCTTGGTGCTTGCCTATGACAGAGTTATTGTTACTCCTTTGTTATTACCTTATTGTTGTTCCTTTAGATGCTAGGCACAAAAATGTCAAAGCTTTCACACTAAATTCGCCTCTAAATTGGACCTAACCATATCTGGGAACCCAAAATTGTAAAAATATTTATTAATACAAAAGGCACCGTATTTATTATCTACTGTACCATAATAACTTCCAAATTACATTTTGATTATTTTTCACATTCTTACTTACAATGCTCACCTGCATTAATATGCTACCTGCAGGGGTTCATATATCAAGATAAAGAGCCACCACAATTCATTGCACTTTTTCAGCCTATGGTGATCCTTAAGGCAATGCCTTGTATAAGCTTGTTGACTTCTCTTCTCATAGAATTAAGATTCAGTTCCGAATGCTATGAGATACTTAATTTATAGCAAAGGGTTGTAACCAACTGTTATTTGATGATTTTTTATTATCTCTAGGGTGGTTTGGGTTCTGGTTACAAAAATTTAGTGGCGGAAAAAGGTGTGAATGACGATACTTACACGCCAAATGGCGTTGCCCTTATTCGCGTATATGGACCTGCAGCTCATAAGAGTAAAGCAGTGCAAATTGATGCGGTATGTCCTTATTTGTTTTCTTCTCTGTCTAGTCTTAGTTTATTTTCAGGCATTTCTTTCTTATGTTCATCATCTGTTAACTACATCATATTTTCCACAAAAATATTAGAAATTGTTCGTAGAGTTAGTAATAACTAAACGCTCGAGCCTTCTAAGTGTGGGCCCTATTTATAGCACTCCTTAAAAATGGAAATGAGGAATGTATCAAGGGCTGAAGCAAGTAATATTACACAATATATGTATACATAATACATTCTCCTTCTGCTTTCTTATCGTAGCATCTCCTCTATATTTTTGCCGTTTGGAATACACTACTGAAATTATTGGTTTGTGATCACTTACTGTTGTTTAGGAGGCAACTTCATTGAACTCTAAGGAATGTTTCCTGCTGCAAACTAGTTCTACACTTTTCATATGGCTTGGAAAGGAGAGTGACCATGAGAAGCAGCAGCTGGCTGCAAAGTTTGCAGAATATTTGAAGGTGTGACACTTAAGCTTAACCTGTAAAGTACTCATTCCATTATTTAAGTTAATTTCTAAGTCAATTATCGAGTTAAATTTTAAATTTTAAATTACAAATTTTGTAATTTTTTGGGTTCACTTTAATCATTGAGAAATGTTCCATGGCCTTGTTTGATATGATGATTACTTTCCTTGATTAAAATATTAAATTATGGGTAAAAGAATATACAAATATATGGGGCACGTGAAAGTGTTAGCATCTCCTGTTCTCTAATATATCATTATCCGTTGAAGCATTTTTTGTGTTACTAATTCAGCCGGGAGTTACTTTGAAACATGCTAAAGAAGGAACCGAGACACAAGCCTTTTGGTTTGCACTCGGAGGGAAACAAAATTATGTCAGCAAAAAATCTCCTCCGGACACTGTGAGAGATCCCCGCTTGTTCGCATATTCATTCAATAAAGGTTCCATTTCTTACTCGATTGTCCATTTTTTAGTTCTGTAAATTCTGTATAAAACTAATTATTTCTTCTTTTATTGTCATCACCGCAAACATTTCAATCAGAGGGAAAGTTTCAGGTGAGTTATTGACTGCAAATATTGTTGGATTTTTTCCGTATTGATACATACAATTGTACTAGCACATACTTATGCAATATAAACATTTGTTTCTGCTTTGCGATTGTAAGGTTGAGGAGGTTTACAACTTCACTCAAGATGACCTATTGACCGAGGATATCCTGATACTCGACACAAAGGCTGAAGTTTTCGTTTGGGTTGGTCAGTCTGTAGAGCCCAAGGAAAAGCAAGCTGCTTTCGACATTGGTCGGGTAATGCCATGACATGTTTTTTAATTTTTTTATCATCATGTTTTCTCTTTATTTTCCGTCAGCTCATTAAAGAAGTTATTCTCAGAAATACATAGAGCTAGCTGCATTTCTCGAGGGGTTGAACCGGAATGTGCCACTTTACAAAGTCGCTGAAGGGTTAGAACCTTGCTTCTTTACAAAGTACTTTTCATGGGATTCTTCAAAAGCTAATGTATGTGTTGCAATGACAATCTATCGATTCTCTTTTTTGATTAATTACTTTTCTTATTATTATTTGAAAACTGGCCCTTAACCTGTTTTTTTCCTGGCATAATCATGGAACACAGGTTCCCGGAAACTCGTTCCAAAAGAAAGTAGCTATACTTTTCGGGGCAGGCCAAGTTGTGGATGTGAGTACTTGACTTTTACGCATATTTGGAATTCTATTTGCCAATGAACTCAATGTTGCTCATAATTTTGAAAATGGATCGTTTAGGGACTGCTTTATGCGACTGGTCATTGTTTATGCTTTTCGTCGGGTTTTAAGAGCAATATATGCATCAGTTGGAACTATACTTCAAAAACAATATTAACACATCAATGATTCAGATTTTCCGTTAAGTCTTTGCATATCAATGATCTTCAGTCTTCACAGTTTTATATCTAATTATGTAATGATGATGGTTTATGTGTCATAAGGCGTCAATTTTATACTGGAACTTATTGCTGAAAGATGAGTTATTTGGCTGATTATCTTTTTCGTATGATATTCAATGCTCTTGTTGAGCACAGGATAAGTCCGGTGGGGGCAACCGCGGAGGAGCAACTCAGAGAGCTGAGGCTTTAGCTGCTCTAAATTCTGCTTTCACAGGCGGGAAAGGTGGCAGTAATCCGGTAATAACTCCATCAACCTCTTTGTTACCCATTTTTAAACGAGCAAAATCGAGCTTATATTTGTCATGGCTCGGCTCAGGCTCGAACGAGTTAAATCTTAAGAGCTTGAGTTAGGCTTGAAAATAATTGGTCAAGTTTGATTTCAGATGCTCGTATATTTTTCACTATAAATAATTTTTAAATAATATATGATAAAATTTTATTTTATTGTATTAATTAAATATAAACAAGTCCGTTCATGAGTCCAGCGAGCTAAATGACTGGGGTTGAATTCGACCCATTTATTAAACGAGCCTAAGCTTGACTGCTTGAGCGATTATCGAGTTCGAGCAGAATATTTAACGAGCCGAGCCCGAGCGGCTCGCTAAAGACTCCACTCATTGCACTAAAGTTTGGCACGTTTACCGCCCTAGATCTATATATTTGCTTGGAAACAGAATTAATCAAAGTTGATATCTTACGGTACAGGGCTCGGTCAAGAAGGTGGCCGGCGGCGGACAGAGAGCAGCAGCAGTAGCTGCACTTTCACAGGCTCTCACAGCTGAGAAACTGACATCTCCTTCCAAATCAGAGGCTGCAGATGAACCAGAGCCCGCGGAAGAGAAGGAACCCGAAGAGCCTGCTCCAGAATCCGAGCCTAGCGCAGACAATCCCGAGGAAGAAACTGATGAGAACCTCATCAGCAGCGATGACAATACCTTCACTTATGACCAAGTGAAGGCTAAATCTGAGAATCCCGTGGCAGGGATCGATTTCAAGAAGCGAGAGGTCTGTATATCACTAATGTACCTTCCCTATTTTTATTTCCGACTGGCCAAGACCGAATATCTTATTAGAAATGGAGGAGAAGAACTCGAGCAAGGAACAACAAGACCAAAACCCGAGGGCTAAAATAAGTAGTATTTTAAAAATCTCCGGCTTATCCGATTAATCCCATATCAAATGTTCTAAAAAACGTTAGGTGTGCTAGTCGGGCGGAGAGGGCTTATGGGGACTAATCGGAAAATGAATTGGATTGAATGATTAATTCTGACAAGTCGGGATTTATAGAACACTGTCCATATTAGTCCTCGATTTATAAATTGGATTAATCCTTATGGGGCCTTGTGCGGATTTTTAGAACACTGCACTAGTTGGACAGATAGAAAGGGCCTTATGGGAACTAAACGAAAAATAAATCGGATTGAAAAATTAATCGGGAAGTAAAGAGGATTAATTGGGGACTACTCGAGAATTAATAAGTCGGGGATTTTTAGAAAACTGACCATATTAGTCCTTGATTATTCTTTTAATTCGATTAATTTCTGACTAATCTCAGATAATTAGTCCCCAGAAGGCCCTCTTTGCCCGAATGCGCTTTTTAGAACACAAAAAACAAGATATCCCGATACAATGAAAAGAGAACGAGCCTTCCCTATGTAACATTCATTTCAGTCACTGGCTCTTGTTCATAATTTTTTTTTCTCGGGTTTTATCATCTTGCAGGCGTACTTGTCGGACGAGGAGTTCGAGTCCATATTCAGCATGCCAAAGGAAGAATTCTACAAGCTACCGAAATGGAAGCAAGACCAGCTGAAGAAGAAGTACGATCTGTTCTGAAAAAGATCAAACTCTCATCGAATAAGACCGTTCTCTTGGCGCCCGTCGACATTATATTTTTCTTATCTCCACTTCCCTACCACAAATATTTGCTGTTTCGATTCATGCCTTGTCGATCAAGGTATCTGTTGAAAGCATAAGTATCGATTCAGTTTCTGTTTTTTTTTTGTTGTTTCTTTCTTTTGTTTTTATGGCTGCTGCTAGAATTACTATGATATATTGATATTAACGAGACTTTACATACTTACCAAGCAGCCAAGTCAAATCCTTACCTATTAATTTTGTACTTTGTATGAAATGAATGGAAATTTGTTCGTTGCTGGGTTTTTCATTTATTTGGTTTTCTATTCATTGGAAACGAGTCGATTTTAGCTTAAATTTTTTAAGGTTCGGCAATGCTTGAAAGAGTGTACGGTTCAAATCTGGGCTCAAACAAGCTTATATCATTAAGCTCAACTTGGAAAACAAATATGTTTTTTAACTAAAAAATTAAATACTAACGAGTCTGTCGAGACTTGAAAATATGGAAAAAGATTAAGCTATTCCGAAGTAAAGTTCAATTTTTTCCATTAAAATTTGGATAGAAAATATCCATTTTAAAAGTGAAAAGACAAAAATGCCACTGGTCAATTTTCTATTTTTTAAATCATATTATCAATTGGGGTTTGGGGTTCGGTTCGAATCCGGGCTCGAACGAGCTTATATAATTAAGGTCGACTTGAAAAAAAAATAATTATAAAATTAAATACTCACAAGTCTGTCGAGACTTGAAAATATGTTAACAAGTCCCAGTTTGCATTTCAAGTATTTATATGAATGAGTTCAGTTTAGCTTTTTGTCTTACATTATGAAATATAATTTCATAACGGATTGCTTAATTTTTAGCAATACAAAAACAAATATCAACAAGCACATTCTCAACAAGTCTCTCTACACAGAACTATAAACCTCAGTACTTTGGGACATCAACCTCAGTACAGAACTATAAACCTTGTACAAAAGTGCAAATATGGACAATTCCATGGCACCAATCCAAGTAAATATGATCTTATTAACCATCAACAACAGAATCACAATCCCAGAAAAAATAAAAATTCACTTCTGCTGTGAATAAGTAGGCAAATTACAAACTGCAGAGCCTAAATCTCGATGACAGAAACTCTATATGTTATTTCCTCTATTCGATTACCCGTTCTTCTACAAAATTCAATTATAGACCGTAAAAGTCAAGGAAAAAACCTGTATCAGTTTCATGGTAGATTACAAGGCCAAAAAAGAGAATCTCAAACAAGAACAATAAGTCTTCTTGTTTCAGAACATAGTCGCACCCTTTGTTCCTTCGGAAACAATATGACTGAGAAATGCTTTATAAGGAACAAAAGAATTAGATATCACCTGTAGGGTCTCTGGAACGGGCGAAAATTTATCCGGCTGATTCGGTTTTTACTCTCGCTGGGCTCTCTGAAACAAAAGGGTCTTTGTGCTGCGGTAAAGATGGTCGTTCAAATTATACCCCATAGACTTCATTCTGTTTAATATCTCAAATACTCGGCTCTTTTCCTTATGATAGCGGAGAAGAGATTTTAGCAGCAGGTTGCAAATCCGGGGCTTGAGAACGAGACCCTTATCGATAGAATAATTGAAAACCTCGACCGCGAGGTCCAGCTTCCGTTCTTTACAGAGACTGTTGATCAGCACCACACAGCTAGGGGGAGTGACGTCGATGTGATATTCTTGGAGGAGATAGAATAATTTTAAAGCCTCTTCTGCTCTTCGCGCCTGGCAAAACCCGATGAGCCATATTGTGTAAGGCCCCGAATCGAAATCATCTAACTTGCGATCCATTTCAATTAGGGCCCGGATTGCAACTTCAACATCTCCTCTCTCGAAATGTTCTTCTATTGCTTTAAGGTCTTCCTCTTCCCGGTTGGTATGGTTCCTCAGATGCTTTAACCAGAGCCTAAAGGCTCGGGAGACCTCCCCTTTCCGACATGTCCACGTCATGATTGCCTTGTAATTCGAGGAGCTCGGGGTGCACCCGTTTTTCAACATGTTATCCAAGACCTGAAACGCATCTTTTTCCCGACCCGCCCTTAAAAGTCCCGTGATTAGAGTTCCGTAGGTCACCGAATCCGGGGGAAGGCACTTTCGCAGCTGCATTTCCTTGAACAGCATATACGTGCCGTTGATATCTCCTACCTTGCAAAACCCGTTCATCAGGATGTTGTAGGTCTCCAAGTTGGGATAGGCTCCGCTATTGGAAAGCCGTGTGAGGAGTTTGTAGGCGTTGGCTATGTTTCCCGACTCGCACATCTTCTCAATTGTCTCCTGGAGACTGGCACGGTCATTAACCCGATCGACGCCTTGGGAGAGTCGGAAAAATAACGAAGGCCTTCTCCCGATCTCCATCTTGTAGAACAGTAACTTAGCTTCCTCAACGTTCCCGGCCTTGCAAAGCCAGTTGATGAGAGTATTGAACGTCACAACCGAAGGATAGCACCCAAGCTTCTCCATTTCATCGAGCATCTCCCGAGCCTCGCCCAAAAACCCGTTCCTGCACAAGCTGCTGATGAGGATGGTGTAAGTGTGGACGCTCGGGATGCAATCTCGCTGCAGGCCCCGAGCCCGACCCAAAAGGCCCGAATCACAAAAGGCCTTAATCACGGTGTTGTAGCACACAGTGTCAAGAACCAGACCTCTCTCGTTCATCTCATCCATCACACGCATCGCATCCTTCAACCCCCTGGCCATCGAGATCCCCCGAATCAGTATACTGTACAAGACCACATCAGGTTCGATCCCAACCTCAGACGATCTCTCGAACCAAGCTATCGCATCATCAAAACGCCCGATTTTAAACAAACCGTCGATTACACAGCTAAAACCCTCCAACCCTAGAACATACCTGTCTCCCTCAAACTGCCTAACGAGCTCAAGAGCCCGGTCCACCAACCCCAACTTACAAAACCCGTGAATCAAAGCATTGCAGGTAACCAAATCGGGATTGATCTTATTCGCTCTCATCGTATCAAACAGCTTAAGCGCGTGATCAGCTTTCCCCGCCCTGCACAAACCCGAGATCACTATAGTATAAGTCATCTTATCGGCCGAAATCCCTCTCAGAGACATTTCATCGAACATCTTGAGCGCATCCTCGATTTTCCCACTCTTGCAAGAACCATTGATCAGTATATTGTAAGTTGATCGATCGGGCGAGCAATTCGACTTCAACATCTGCTTATAAACAACCAATGCGAGCAAGAGCAGCCCATTTTTCACAAGAACATGCAACAAGCTATTGTAAGTGAAACAATCGGGCTCGCAATCGAAATCTCTCATCTTACCGAACGATTCAACAGACCTCTCGAGCATCCCCAATCTCGCGTACGCGAAGATCAGAGCCACGAAAGCGTTGGGAGCGATCTTGATTCCACAGCCCTTCACCTCCTCGAGAGCTCTCCAGTACAGATCGAACCCGCCGTCGGTTCTGAGCAACTCCACGACCGGCTCTCCGAAGACCTTTTTGAAGATGTGAGGCCTCCTCACCGCCCAGATGAAGAATCGGAACCCTAATTGGAGATTTGGGTATTCTCGGAGGACGAAGGAGACGGTGGAGGGCTTGATTGGGGGGAGAGAGTCGAGGGCGGGCTCGATGGGGCTGACGGAGTCGAGGATGTGGAAGATCTCGTCGGAGACGGCGGTTCCGGCGGCGGAGAGGCGGTAGTGGTGGTGAAGGAGCCATGGGGATGATTTGGGGCGGAGGAGGAGAGGAGTGAGTCTCATGGTTGAGGTGGGTTCGGCGAGACTCTCATTGTTGGGCTCGTGGGTCTAGAGCTCCATCGCCATGGCTAGGGTTTATGGGAGGTTTTGGGGCTTGGAAGTGGAGGGACTGATGAGAGGAGTGGCGGCGAGAGACTGTAAGTGTCTGTCTTGAGCCTCTGTTTGGTCGCCGAGAAAATGTTTTTTTTTTTTTATTTTTACCTTTGCCTTTAATCATAGATTCTCGAAAACAAAATAAAAGGGATGGAAATGGAATAGTTGAATTGATAAATGGGTGATTGCAATTAGGGTTGTTTGCGGTTCTGTTTCGAGCCGATTCGGTTCGATTCAGTTTAGCTTCGTAGCAGATTGATAAAAACTGAAATCGAACTGATGGAATTCGATTCAGTTTAGTTCTGAACCGAGTTAATAAAAATTGAAATCGAATTGATTGATGGAATTTGGTTCGGCTTTTAACATGTTGGATTTTTATTTAATTCGGTTTGAGTTATTATTTCACTTACAGGTTTTTTGTTGAATTTTCTTTGAACCAATTTTTATGAAATTCTTACATTTTGAAGTTGTTTTCACTTTTTTTTTGTTTGACCAATATTTGTAGGCCCAACTAATAAAAATCGGTGACTTAATATGAGCTATGTTTTCAAATCGACCAGTTTTGGTTAAATTTGATTTTTATCAGTTTATATTTTCTAAATTAAAACTGAATTGATGGAGTTTTCGTTTGATTTTAAACCAACTCTAATCGTTTTCATTTGATTTGATTATTTTTTAGTAGTCATTGCTACTTCTAGGATACATAAGGTCAACTCACTAATGATTTTTACGTAGTTTTCTTTTATAAAAAAAATCAGATTAATTTTATCAATATTCAATGTCTTTCTATATAACGAATGAGAACCATATATGAAGTTATCATGTGAAAAACAATTTAGTCGTATCTCTGATTCTTTATTTCAGTTTTTCGTTTATATCTAACTAGAACTGATTAATTTTAATCTCAAGTTCATACTTCATTTAAGGGTCGAATTATATGAAATTAAGCTCGACTTATAGGCAAAAAAATTAAATTCGCAGTTAGAGAAAATGCTAATGAAAATCAAATGTTAAAATTTAGACAATATAACTCAATTGAAATATAAAGTTTGCAAACAAACAAAATAAAAAAATTCTCTTACATGTGAAAAATTGTTGGGTTATGAAGCAATTAACTGATATTTTTGCATGGTTAGAACCGGAGTCAGACCAAAATGAGTGGGTTTTCAAAAATAAAATTGAATCCTAATCTACGTTTCTCAAATTTTTAATTCTCAGTCGAGACTGGTTATGGGTCCAAATTGCCCACCCCGAGTATAACTGAACGGATCTCAACCGGAACAAGTCCCACGATAAAGCTACACTCAACATACTCCCTTACATCTCGCTAAATAATGAACCACATAGTGGTTGGCTGTTTATCAAACACACAAGGACATATTTTTTGTCCATGCAACTGAATATTTACAATGTGAGAACACACGATAATAGATTTACGATCTCATCATAAAAATATTACAAGCCTATTCGTGTAATTATTGTGTTGTCATCCAATCACGAATTTATTCGTGCACGAATCAAGGACTTCATTCTTGCGAGTCTGAACTGGTAGGGTAATTATATCAATAATACTAACTAGAGATAATCTCAGGCATATACAATTGACTATGTCCAAGGATGTACATTTGAAATGACGATCAGGGGCATTTTGCACAACAACTAGTCATGTTAATTGTTAACTTAAAATTAAACGAAATGAATCTAAAATATTATCAAAAGATTTCTTACATAAAAATTCACATGATGTATTTTTTTAAAAAATAAAGAACTTCGTTAAACGAGATCAACATTACAAGCATTAGAAATAAAAGATGGAACATCCCCCTCGTCAAAAGAGTACCCAGAACTCGAGAACATAATCATCGCAAAAACATGAGCTACCATGTTCCCTGAGCGTTTTACAAACACAACAGAAATACGAGGCGAAAGAACATAGTCATCGCAAAAGCATGAGCTACCATGTTTCTTGAGCGTTTTACAAACACAACAGAAATATGAGGCGAAACTCTCAACAATCTCCTCGCTTCCGAGACTCCAATTCTATAATTCCATTGTCGTCCAGCGGTTAGGATGCTTGGCTTTCACCCAAGAGACCCGGGTTCGATTCCCGGCAATGGAAACTTCTTTTTGGGCCACAATTGATTTTTGAGCTGGGCTCTTTGTTGGGCCTGTAGCCCAATTTCATGATTTTAGGCTGGGCTCTTTGTTGGGCTTGTTAGCCCAAATTTGGGATGGCATCAAGATCCAACGGCTGAGATGACGCGATCCTCTGTGGGCACAGAAACCAAATTGGCTTATCATTTGATGCCTCATAAAATTCAACGTCCAGTCAACCATAACAGCTACTCCAGACCATTGGATCGGCCGAATAAGCAAGACCAACGGTGGAGATGCACCAACACAGTTCCATTAATGTCCGTACTTCGCAGTTTCCGAGGTTATCGAGCGTTGCCCATTCGTAGGTGTATCCCAATCATTGTACTCTCTATCTATCTAATTTAGTTTATTTCCTTTCGTATTTAGTGAGATATAAATATAAATTATATAATTCATATTTTAATTACTATTCTCATTTATCAGAAAGAATCGAGTTAATTATGACATGATTCACATAAACTCATATTTATGATTGATACAATTTTATATGTTCATACAGCATGAAATGAACGGAATTCGAGCCGAAACTATATCGACAAATGAATAAATTGTTTAATTAGATAACAAAAATGGATAGAGCATGAATAACCAGACGATACAATTTTTACTTTAATCTCAATTATGGTTTTCAAATTGAAGAATTGACATTAAAGATTTGATTTAGACTTACATAAACTGATTAACCAGATCGCGAACAACTCACTTATAACTAAATTATCAAAAACCAGACCAAGTGACGTTTGAAATGAACTATATGATTGTGGTTGAGGCTGTATTTGATATTCTGATGCCTATTTATTTGTTTCGCTTGGCTTGGTTATATCAAATTGTCAGATTCTTATGCAACAACCGATTTATGCTAAAATTGTTTATAAAAAACGGTTTGGTAATAGTCTTGCCCATATATTAGTTTATACGACTCCTTTTTATTCTGACTGTAAGTTAGGGATGAGACTTATTCACCATCTCCCAAAGATTTAATAAAGTCAGTATGTATTTTTCTAAATAAAAATTAAAGATTAAATTGAAATAAACTCATAACTTTATTCTGGAGGTTTAATAAAGGTGGTATGTATTTTTTTAAAATAAATTTTTTATTAAATTTAAATAAAATAAATTCATAACTTGAAATTAAATTGGCACAAAAATCAAAACGACAGCTGAATCAACGAACAGTTGTTGCGAGTGGACTTTAATTCTTATCCCAACCAACCAGTAGAAGATTAGCGCCTCCAGCGCGTGACACAAAACGCGCCAATATATAATTTTTCCTTTTTTCTTTTTTCAAAAAAAATTGACCCAACACAACAGGAAGAGAGGAGAGGGTGAGAGACACAGAAGAGACGAGTCCTTTGTATGGTCTGAAACCAATGGCTATGGCTCCTTCTTCTGCAACCTCTCGCCTCGGAATCGGAACCGCTCCGACTCACCGAGTCACCGCCATGGCCAACTCGCTCCGTCCTCCTCACAGCCTCCTCCTCCTCAACACCTCTCCTTCCTCCTCCGCTCTCCGGCGGCGGCGACGATCGCTCCGCTCTGGTTATCTCCGCCTCAGAGCTTCGTCTCAGGACTCTCCAGATTGTATGTGATACGTGTTTGTATGTTGTTAGCTGAAGATTTACTTGAATTTGATTGTTTGGTTTGAATTTTGTGTTTTCAGTTCATTTCTGTGTGGTTCTGTTTGTGATTGAAGGTAGGTTTTCTGCTGTTTAGGGTTTAGTGAGGAAATTGAGTTTTAGGTTGGGAAGTTGAGGACATAGAATCAATGTGGATTTGTGTTATGCACTAACTGGGGATTTACTTGAATTTTGATTGTGTAGTTTGGATTTTGTGTTTTTTTTCAGTTCATTTTTGTGTGGTTCTGTTGGTGATTGAAGCTAGATTTTGTGCAGGTTAGGGTTTGAGTAGTGAGGAATTTGAGTTTAGGTTGGGAATTGAGGACAGAGCATGAATGTGGATTTGTGTTCTACACTAGCTGGGGATTTACTTGAATTTTGCTTGTGTAGTTTGGATTTTGTGTTTTCAGTTCATTTTTGTGTGGTTCTGTTTTTGATTGAAGCTAGGTTTTGTGCAGCTTAGGGTTTGTGTGGTGAGGAAATTGAGGACATAGAAATAATGTGGATTTGGTTGTGCGTGTGGGAGGAACTTGAAAATGGAGCTGAATTTATGTGAATTTGCCTCAATTTGTGATGTTCGGTATTGCATGCGAGCTCTTGTTTTAGTGAACTGGTTCATTGTGTGTTAAATCTTATGAGTGGAAGCATTTTCCTAAGAAAAAAAGTTTAGAACATTGATTGACATAAAGTTTTGTTGATTCCAATTTCTTAGTGCACTTTCAGTTCAGGGTCTTGTTTTGTTGTTCTGGTAGGCTAAGAGGGCATGGCACTTGAAGATACGAATATATAAGTTGGTTTTCTTCTTGCAGCTTCGGGTGTTGAGAATGTGGTAGTTATAGGATCAGGTCCGGCTGGATACACTGCAGCAATATATGCAGGTCGGGCCAATTTGAAGCCAGTAGTGTTTGAGGGGTACCAAATAGGTGGTGTTCCTGGAGGGCAGTTGATGACCACCACTGAAGTGGAGAACTTTCCAGGCTTCCCAGATGGAATTACGGGTCCAGATTTGATGGACAGGTAATGTGGGTTCTTGTTATTGTACATAAGAAATGCATGTAAGCCACTACAGTTTCAACTAGATTCTCAAGTGAAAATGTTGGCACTGTTGTTTATTGACTAGGATGAAGCAGCAAGCTGAACGTTGGGGAGCACAATTGTTCCAAGAAGATGTTGAAATCATTGATGTGAAAAATAGACCCTTTACCATAAAAAGTAGTGAACGTAAGGTGATATTTTAGTTTGGTGTTGTTTATTTTGCTTCCATTACTTCTGTTTTTGTTAGTGTTCTTGAAGCACCATGTCATGGAAGCATATTCACAGTGGCTGCGCCAGAAGCTTGAATCTGTGAACCTGCTCGTGACATGGTTTATATCTGTCTGACATTGCCACAAGATTCGTTTTCTTACGATGTTGCTGCTGTAAGCTTGTACATTATAGCCAGTGGAGCCCCAACTAAAGTTAATTTTCACGGTTAAATATATATTTTGTATGGTTGCATTTCAGGTTAAGTGCCACAGTATCATTTATGCCACAGGAGCAACTGCGAAAAAGCTCAGTCTACCCCGTGAAGAAGAATTTTGGAGTAGGGGAATTAGTGCATGTGCTATTTGTGATGGAGCCTCGCCATTGTTTAAGGGGCAAGTTCTTGCTGTAGTTGGAGGAGGTGATACGGCTACTGAGGAAGCATTGTACTTAACTAAATATGCTCGACACGTTCATTTACTTGTACGAAGGAATCAATTAAGGGCATCTAGAGCAATGCAAGATAGGTGAGTTTTGATGAATTCATTTTCTTCTCTCATTGAATCTGGACGCATGGGATTAATCTCCTATCTATTACATATCTGTTCAAGATTTTGATTCTTCTATCGAGACACATTTTTCCCTCTGTATTTTTTTTTGAAAAATACCACTCATTACAACTGTCTTATGTTATATATATTAGTTATATGCTTATTGTTTGATTTTTTTTCTCTATAGATTATCATTTTGTTGGCAATAGCGGTGGGCTCCTCCTAGTTCAGTCCATCTATAATTTCTCTCCTAGGATTTAGTATAAGTTGGTTTCTTTTTCTGTTCTATAGTTGACTCGGTGATGATTCCTTGCCCACCTACATCGTTTACACGTAAATATTGAACCCCCTGTCAAAGGATATTGCGGACTATGTCCCAGATAATGGTGAAACCCAATAATCAGATTCTCGAGCTTTAGGACAATGTTGGTTGCAATAAATGGTCCACAAAATCCATCTCACCTATATGCTTCTGTTGACTTCATCTACATGCTAGAGATGATCAACAATATGTTTCAACACATTAATGGCTTTATCAATACTCTTAAGTGATTAACAGCTCAGATTTATTATATCCCCTTGGATGTTCATCTTATATTTTGTCGAGGATGAACCATTCTACTACATTTTACCTGAAAGAATGCAAAGCCTGCTTTAATGGTCATAAGTTATATATTAATAGGTAATTTGCATGTTGAGTTTTCAACTCCCTGGATGTTTGTTTAACAGGTTGATTATCGCGAATGTTTCAGAGTGTTCAACAACCCAAATGTTACCGTGCACTTCAATACGGAGACTGTGGATGTCGTCAGCAATACAAAGGACCAAATGTCTGGCGTTTTAATTAGAAAAGTTGATACCGGGGAGGAATCCGTGATCGAGGCAAAAGGCTTATTTTATGGTATAGGACATTCGCCAAATAGCCAGTTGTTGGAAGGCCAAGTTGAACTTGACAGCGCAGGCTACGTTTTAGTAGAGGAAGGCACTGCAAAAACTTCCGTGGAAGGTGTATTTGCAGCCGGGGATGTGCAGGTAATCTGATTTGGCCTTGTTTTTCTTATCAGCAACAATTCAGGAAATCCTACTTTAATCATAATCTAATAGTTTGTATCAAAATTCGTATTCAGGACCTCACATCTGGTTTGGTTTTGTTAAAGCATATGTATATATTTTTAGCTACATATTTTAAAGTTGAAAATTTCTCACATACATTTAGACCGTCCTTGTGAAGTGATGTTATCATCCTTTGTTTGCCTTAATCATAGGCTTCCTATAATCCTACTGACACATTTTTGTTATCAGGATCATGAATGGAGACAAGCTATAACTGCTGCTGGATCAGGATGTATAGCTGCTTTATCAGTTGAGAGATATCTAGTAAACAATCAGCTACTTGTTGAGTTTCATCAGGTACTTGACTGGAGAAATCTGATAAAGTTATATTACAACCTTTGAAGATGATGCATGATCTATTTATAGTGTGGGTTTCAGGCCGACAAACTTGCTCTTAATTCTTAATCTCAATTATCATATTCTGTAAGTTATTAAGGTTATTTAAATTCCTAGTTAAGCCACACCATCAACTTGGGGATAGATACAAGATCAGCAATAGACTTTGGGGTTTCTATGCGTATTGTATATTTTGTTCACGTAATGGCGATACACGAATCTTATCCTATATATCAATTTCTGTGCCAGCCTCAACAAGAGGAGGTTAAGAAGGATCCGACGGACAGGGACGTGCTACAAGGTTTTGACATTACTATTACAAAGCACAAAGGCCAGGTACATACATCGTTGTAAACTTCCATCAATGTGATGACTGTTATATGCACTCAGAATTGAGTTTAAATTACTATTTTAACCTCACCGAAAAGTTTAGCTTATGATTAACTGTTCTACCTGCAGTATGCTTTACGAAAATTGTACCACGAAAGTCCAAGACTCATCTGTGTACTCTACACCTCACCGACTTGTGGTCCTTGTAGGACTTTGAAGCCAATTCTTAGCAAGGTACATTGATTTCATTTGAACTCATTTTTACAGTTGGATAGTTAATTATGAATACAGTCGTAGATCGGGATGGTTACTCTGGTATGCTCTTCAGAACATAATTTCAGTGTTCTATAAAACGCTAGACGCTAGTCAGCTGGAGAGGGCCTTCTGGGGATTAATCAGACCAAAGGAATAATCAGAGATTAACAGATGATTAATCGGACAAGTTGAGAATTTTTATAACCCTGCATAATTTAGATATTAATATAACTTTGAAGTGGACTCCACATACTGTCACATGATAGTAATTATGCCTTTGCCAAACCCTCCACCATCTCAAGGCGGCTTTTATTGGAAAATAAATTCTTCAGTATCAACGACGACAGAGAGCTGAACTTTCCTTAATTGTTGCAGGTCATTGATGAATATGATCAGAACGTACATTTTGTTGAAATTGACATCGAGGAAGATCAAGAAGTAGCCGAGGCAGCTGGTATCATGGGTACGCCTTGCGTGCAGTTTTTCAAGAACAAGGAAATGATCAGGTTGGTCCTTTTGTGTGCACCAAAACATAGAATTCTTTGTAACTTTTCAATACCACAAATTTTATTTTGTGCATATATACATCTGCAGCACAGAAAGGAAATTAGATCAGGGAAAAATAGCTGTAAATTTCTTTTGGCTGATTCCTAACTTTTTCTCTCTCTCATAGACTAACACCATTAGAAGTTAGTTTAGTGTAAAAAGTCTAAAACACCCTTAGTTAAATATATCAGGTTTTCAAAGTACGTCATTTTCTCCGTATTTCGCTCTCCACTGTTTCTACCTTAGTTGCGTAGAAACTTGGAGGAGACGACATACTTTGAAAATTTGATATTTAACAAAGAGTATTTTGAACTTTTTAGGCTAAACTAACGGTGATTCCAATCGTGTTAGTTGTGGAACGGAAAAATAGTTAGGGTATCAGAGGTGTAAGTGAGAATGATTTCCATATTGCACAAATGTATAAGGAAATGAGAGTAAATTAATTCAGCTATATGATTGGTTTCCATTTTTTTGCAGGAGTGTGCCAGGAGTAAAAATGAAGAGAGAGTACAGAGAATTCATTGAGGCAAATAAATGAGGCACAGCCACTAGTTAGGTACTTATTACCTTAAATTTTTGTAAAATTAATATTCATGAAAATATACTTGCATATGTATTTTTTATTTGTTTTTATGTTTCTTAAACCTGCATGTTCTCTCTTTCCTTTGTCTTTTTTCTCTACCATGAATTGTGAAATTATTGAGGGTTCGTTTGTACAAGCAAATGTCACTTAATTAATTATTATTACTACACATATCTACTACTGAAATTAGCTGCGATAATCCTAGCATTGTTTTATTTCATCAAGTGAGATTTGTTATTTTTTAAAACAAAATCACATTATCCTTATTTAATTTTCGAAAGCTTGTCCATCGATTTGTCCATTCATAAGTTTTTTAGGATATTCATAAACAAACTTATGTACATTTTTTTAAATGTAGTTACACTTAAATGCGCCATGAATAATAAGTACTAACTTTTAGCACTTGAATTTTGACCGTTTAAGTCAAAGTGTTATGCTCGGTGCGGGTTTTATAAGAAGTATATTAATATTTTAAATGAATATATTAGGGTGGAACAGATAAAATAAAATTAAAATTTAATAAATATTTTCAGACAAGATTGGATTAAGCTTTTTATGTTAATGTGTGGATCTTTGAAATGTAGATATCTTTGAACATACAGCTTGTAATATTGTATATAAAACCCACCAAAACTATCTCTTGGACCATAAAGTACCTACAAAATATCTTTTAAATCAAATATCACTTGTATGTATTTAAATATCCTAACCAAACTATCCCTTTGAGCTCTGTCAGAAACATATATAAACTATTTGTTCAGATATTAATTGATTAAATATCTTATCCTAATTAACACCACACACTTCCAGAAATTATTAAACAATAAAGGGAAAATGACACTTTTGTGTACTTAAATATACACTTTTGTCACTTTCATACTCTATTTTTTTTCAGTATCCTGAATTTCATTTTGGAACAATAATTTCAAAATACCCCTGAATTGAATCAAAATTAAATATGGTCTAATAGAGAGAACCGGCCCAATTTTTAAAGAGTGTAAAAAGACGAAATTACCTTCAACTATTCATCAAAAT
>JAYMTP010001490.1:0-23808 GCA_036897365.1 Geranium brycei | reverse complement strand
AAAAAAAAAAAAAAAAAAAAAAAAAAATTAAAAAAAAAAAAAAAATTTTTTTTTCTTCTTCCCCCTCCTCTTCCTCGAGCTCGCGATCCTCGTCCGCTCCGTCACCGGCGGCGCGTGCGCCCCCGCCTCCACGCGCCGCCAGGTCACGCCCGCCCAGTTCCGAGACATCGTCGAGCAAAGCTTCCCGACCGCCCGCTTCGAGGCGGGGAGGCGGTGGGGGCCGCCGGAGTGCGCGGTGTGCTTGTCGGAGTTCAAGGAGGGAGAGCGCGTGAGGGTGCTGCCCTGCAAGCATGTGTTCCACAGGGAGTGCCTGGACCGGTGGCTGGAGCGCGGCTGGACCACCTGCCCGCTCTGCCGGAACCGGGTCTTGCCGGAGAACGTCGCCGCCGGCCTGCGGAGGGCCGAGGGTCAGGTGGAGTATGATGGGAGTGATGAGGAGTTTATGTTCTTGTTGTCTGCTTTACATGGCAATAGCTTGCATAGATATTTGTGAGTTTTAATTTTTTATGTTTAGAAATGTGATTGTCTGGTTCAAATGTCTTGGATTTCATGGTTTGGGTGTGATTGTTTGGTTAAGATGTCTTGAATTTGTGGTTTAGGTGTAATTGTTGGGTTGAAATATCTTGAGAATTTAGTTTTGTATATGCATAGGATGTGTGTTCTTTTACTTGATGTTTGAGGGGTTTTGTGAACCATATTATGTTGATAGATGATAGAGAATATTATATAGATTGATAGTCTTCATGTTGATGTGTGAATTTCAATTAGAGCAAATTCACAATGGATGGAATGAAAATAGGTAATGTTATGTTAACATGTACCAAGTAGAATTGTATAAACTATATTTTCAATTTATTCAAACGGCTCTCTTTAAACTTAGTATAGTGGAAAGCAAATTGAGTTGAATTTGAGAATATATGTGGTCAAGAAGCTCACAATTGCCTCTTCTTCTTCTCGCAAGTTGAGGTCTTCAAGAAGACTTCGTTAGTAGTCTACACTCTTTCTCATGTGTCGATTTTTGAATTACAAGATACTTTTTGAAGTTACGAGGATATACACGTGGACCATAACCTCTGACCAAAACAAATGACACAAAAGACTGGAACAAACCCCAATAAGAAACGTAAACCATAAGAACTACAAAAGAAATGAGTCAAGAAGTCGGGGCGATCCATGACTAAAAAAATGACCATAATGGATCAACATGCTAGTATAAATCCATAAAGGAGGAGACGGACTCCCAATGACATTCCATTTGTAAAAGAAAAATGTCACAAAGCGAGAAAGAAGCATGCTGAAAATGCTTGAATGCAGAAGCAGCTAGATTGGTTTACTCACTTATCAGATATCACAACTTATTAAGTAAGCAAAGTAATAGTTCATAACTGTTCGGATGCAAAAGCGATTAGATACTTAGATGTGCCTTCCCACCCATAAAAAAACACAATTCAAGAGCGGACAAAGAATTTTTTTTTGATAAACATAAGTATAATTGCATACTAATATATATTAACAATGTAATTTAATCATGAATGAATGAGAAGTATATAATAATTGACGTAATATGATGGATGATATATAGTAAGTGACAGAAATTAAATTTCACAGACAATGTTGGTATAAATAAATTTGAGATGGTGATGGTGTAGTTAGATGTTAACTAGTTGTGAAACTAAGGAGGGAGTGAGTTGAGTTGGAGAAGTGCATTGATAGCTTTTATTTGGCCTAGGGTAGATGAGATTGAAGATAAGAGAAAGGGTAGGGCAGGGCAGGTTCATAAAGCTTAGCCCAACAATGTGGTGAGTTTGTCCTAGGTGGAGACCACTAGTTGTGTGATTAATTGTCTATAGCTACTTGCGCACAAACTCATTTATCTTCAACATCCTTTGACTTGAGCATTTGAACAACAAAAGTTGTACATAAATATTTATTGATCCATACACCATTCCAGTTTGCATTTTTTTTACCTTTTACAACATTAGGATTTGAAATTTACAGATTCTCAATCACAATATTTATAATTTATAATGACGTATCATTATTAATTTGGTTAAAATATGTATGAAAGGTCAAAATATTCTTTTAACTTTAATAGATGGTACAATTTTATCCAATCTAAAAGACTTCAATATTAAATCAATTTGATTGAGTTAGGTGATTTCTAATAAATAGTGTAGTTCAGGACTTCAATATCAAGTCAACTTGAATGGACTATAATTTCTAATAAATCGTGTAATCCATGCTTCTATGTGACTACAACAAGACCTTGCGAGATAAGATAGCTTTTATGATATTTCGATTTAAAATTTTTAATTTTGGATTTAGAATCTAAAATTTGAGGTTTCCAAAAGTGTGGCTAGGCCGGTAAATTGAGAACCAAATATACGTGTAAAATTATTTAAATTCGCTTGCAAATCAATGTCAGACCCAAATCAATTAAGCTTCTTATCATGTATTGCTTGCTACTAGTAATAATAAGTCACTTGCTTATCGATGAAGAATGTCAAAAATAATTGATACTAAATTTTTGTTCACTTGTGGAATAGACCACACACTGTTTTTATGGGAAAATAGACCACACTCTTAATCAATCAACATTACACGTAATTATGCTACCATAAACTCACATAAAACATATCATCATCGGAGAAAACAGTAACATCAAGACTTTGCTTGCCCACCGACAATAAAACCAACCACCTTCAAGAATCAAGGGACAGAGATGGGTTGTTGTTATTTTCGGCATAATTACCAACCACGAGATCATATAAACAAACCCAATAATTTAAACTTTTAAATTTTCATTGAAAGGGATGGGAATAATAATTACAAATACACCATCTGTGAAAATGAAATGAAATTAGTTAAGCAGAGAAGAAGCCATCGGAGGCAGCAAGAGCAACCTCTGTTTTGGGGTCGGAAACACAGTATTTGACAACAACGTTGGTGTAGTAACTGTAACTGCCTCCGCCGCCATTACCGATCTTGCTCTTCACAGACCGAGCCATGGCCGAGACCAATGTGCTCATGTCCAATGGATCGGCAGCACCGGCCTTGACCCTTCTCTCGTACTCCTCTGCCACAAGAATTGCAATATCTGCCATTTCAAATATCTTCTTCTTGGTGTTGTTGTTGGAATTGGGTATGTGATAAATAATAGTAAGAAGAGAGATGATTTATAATGAAGATTAGATTTAGATGGGTGTGGACAAGGTGGAGTTAAGTGGTGTTGTGTTATTGTATTGTGGGCTATTTTGTTTTTGTTGGATGGTTTTGCTTTGGAGTCAAGACACACCCATGACCCACCTGCCTCTCTGCTATGCTCTGCTGATTACTGATTTCTATGGATTGCTTTCGGTCACTTTTTTTTTTATTATTTAGGCGGTGGAAATGGAGATACACTATATACATAATATAGTGTAATTTATGAATTTTGTATTTTATTTCCATTCCATTTGTTTCCAAGTTCTGAACACAATATGCGCTCGCTGGTCATATGAAGAAGATATTTTAGAGATTTAAAAATTAATACAGAGATTGATAAAAATTATTTTAGAATATATTTTAGTGGCTTAGGCTTCACATGATTGGGACAAAGCCGTAGAATTGAATCCAACGGTAAAAGTGGGTCCGCCGTGGTTTTGCTCTTTCGTTAAAAAGGGTACTATAGTAATTTCACGTTCTGCTTTCCATGAAAGTCAAACCAGCAAAGCAAAACCATCAAAGCCTCGAAGGGATGTGGAGGCCGTTGTGTTATCCAATCGTCATCTGACACCTGTAAAGTCAATTTTGCCACTCAATCATTTAAGTCATTTTAATGCTTTTTAACCAATTAATAAATTGTTTTATTTTACAACTAGCTTGGTTTGGATTTGGAGTGCATTTTGGTACAAGAATCGGCCCTAAGTTGGGAATTAAAATGAATTGTATAAGAAAAATCTAGAATCTTAAATGTTAATTTAGAATATCGAGCCTTTCTTTCAAAAAAAAATGTTAATATAGTTTTAATTATGATTTTAGTGAATTTTGGATTAATGTGATTTTCAAAAATTAAAATTGACAATTAATCTTAAAGAATTGAGTCAAATAATGTCATTTCTTTTAATTTTAAATGTGTGTCTATTTATAATTATAGTCTATAAGTTAATATTCAATGCAATTCTTATTTCATGGTATCCAATTTAGATTAAGAATCAAATTCAAATCAATAATCACACAAAAAGGAAATCAATTGTATAATGCATCTGAAAACAAAGTCCAAATACCAAATTGAGCCTATAAAGAACTTAGTAATCACAGCCCCATTTTCATTTCCCACTCTCGAACCTAGTTCTCAAAATTAAATAATTGTCATGTCCAATCAGTCCAAGTTTAGTCCACGCGGTTCGACTAACCAAATTGTGAACACCCTAAACTTCCCGTAAGCAAATTTCAAGTAATTTATATACTCTATATTTAATCATTATCACTTTTTGTGATATTTTTGAATAAAAAATAATTTCAATGAAGTTAAGATACTTGTATAGATGATAACATCTCTTGCAAGAATTTTTCACCTATAAAACTCATTGTATTTCTTGAAATTAATGTTGTAGACATTCCCAACTCGTCCGATTAATTTCCCGACTAGTCCCCAATTAATCCTTTACAATTTCCGATTAATTCTTCAATCCGATTTATTTTTTGATTAATTTCCGACAAATTTCCGATTAGCCCCCAAAATAGTCTCTCCACCCGACTAACGCCTAAGAAATTTTACAACATTGCTTGGAATGAATAAGACTTCTATTGTTTAACCCAACATGGCAACATGCGTACTATTATAATTTTCATTGTCTTGCTTTTATCTGCGAATTACCGAATGAAAAATAAATTGAGATAAAAAAAAGGGATTTTCCTTTCCATAAAAAAATTAACTAAAATTATTCCTCAAGCAGACATAGGGATTTTCACTTTGAATAAGTTTTACGATATAATGCAGAGAAAGAACACATTATACGAACAAAGCATCACAGATACGATATCTTCACTCTTAAGTATATTGAAGAACCTTGGTAAGTGGAGACAATGAAATAGGGTATTGAATGATCAATTGAGGTTGCTGAAGCCTCCATATTGCCCTATCTTTAATTAAACCTAGCAACAATAATATCACAGAAGCACCAACAGTTGGCTACTTCAAACCTATTCACATTAATAACACATTTCCCACGCATCGAACAAAACATCTGCAAGTACAACCGAGTGCCTTTCCGGATCATAACCAAAGACTGTCCTGCAAAAATAGAAAGCCAGCCCCGTCTTTACGGAATGTGATTCCTCCACGTGATGAAATATGACCCTTTCTATAGGAGGCCAAGTGATTTAAGCTGCTGAATATGCTCGGTTGGAAGAGTTGGGGGCGTCCAGTCAGATCCTGTCATCTCACCGTCAATGTCTTCAACAACATATTCCTATTCAATTTAAAAACACAACACGGGTTAATATATGTCGTAATTAATTCAGCTTGATACATGAATTATGTGACAATTTCTAAGTATTTTTATAACCCTAAAAAGACTTTCACTCCCACGAAGAATGCAGCTGTGTGACTTGGTTGAATATATTAGTATTAGTATTATCATCTATCGGTAAGTGTTTTAGATATGTCAAATGTTGATTTCTTGACCAAATTAGCATGCACCACAGAATAGGGATTTGCAGGAATGCAATGTCTAAATAACAAGTTAAAAAGTTAGGATGACTCACTTTTGTCAGCATCCTTTTAGCAAGAATGTGATAATGACGCTGCCAAATTCGTTGTCCAACCATGGTAGCCACCAATACGCTATAGAATATGCCAATTACGGTAAATAATCCCAGCACAACCAGAGCCATTATAAACAGTAACGGTAACCCTGCTTCACCAGCACCTCCCATGCAACCACATTCACCAATTGTGCTGGCACAACCTTCAAAACATGCGGTACAGTCAGCCCACATACAAAGAGTACCAGGTAAATGGCAGTCGGCGCACATCCTGCAAAAGCAAGAGGAAAGTAAATGGCCAATACAACTACATGAGCTGATACTGAATGCTATGAAGTCCTGACAAATGAAGATTTTCTGTTGAATGTTAATATTAAAAAAAATCGCCACCATTACAGATCACCTTCAAATAATCAGCAGTGTGTGACATGAATAAACATCTTTTAAAGAGAACCAGGTTTGAAAGTCATAAAGCTTAAAGAGAAACATGAACATCTTTATCAGATATAACAAGCATTAGCATTTTAATCATCCTTAGCCTGGTTCAAACCTTCCTTTTATCTCTCCTATCTGGGACAGAGAAGTCCTAAACTAGGAAACATATACCCTGAAATTCAAATTTGGGTTTTTCTTGCTTATGATTTTTATTGATTTGTTTTATTTTACTTCTTCCATTTGTTGTTGTGTATGTGTCTTTCTTTGATGTGCATGTGCGTGAACAGAAACTGCTATCCTAGATACAATTAATAACCTATACTAATGCGCCCCATGAAAGAAAATAGCTATGAATAACAATAAAAGAGTGCAACAGCTGAGTATTTGAAAGCATGATATATTATTAAAGTTAAAATTATGTGCATTGTTAAATTAAGGATTTCCAATGTATACAACAGGCATACCCGGGGTGGCAGCAACAGATACATAATTCTCGACAAGGCTGAGCCAGATCATTGCGTACTCTTCGATCATAACAAGTGATGAGACACCCAGACAGCCCCAGCAAGGCAAAAAATAATAGGGCTCCTGTATTCAGCAATACTGATATGTAAATAAGCAATACCATATTTTGTGTTATTTTAAGGACAAGTTGCTAAAAACTACATCCACAAAATATGGTAAGCTATATAGATGAATTGTTATGGTTTCCATACAAAAAGAGGTACATGCCCTTGGTTTATTTTTAACAGCAGCGGCCAAAGGTGATATATCAGAAACAGATTGGTTCAAAATGTACTTTATAATCATCATCAAGAGTCATGACCAACAAGATGAAGAAAGTTATTTCGAAGCTTCTGATGCACAGGTAGAAAAATAAGTCTATCATCATTTTGAATAAGAATTAAATATAACATGAAACTGAAAAATCATAAATAACAGTCTCGTAAATACCACTACACAAAACTTAAGTTGATGCCATCCACTCATACCAAGTCTTGTTCATGTTCACTAGTAGTCTGATTTTACGGGAAAGCTATGCCCCAAATTTTCATCACCTAATTGTTCCATCTGACGACACTATTGTTCATTATGCCTGTGCAGTTTATTATAGTCTGATCTAACTGAGAATAGTATGTCAGAGAATTACAGTGTCCCCTTGAACTATGCAAAACACTTATGGCAGTACAGGAGAAATATGTCAATAAAGGGAAACTATAGTTCTTCTAGCTTCAATTGATTTCAAAAATCTCAAGTAAATATGACTCCATTTCATCCGACAATTACATATTCCAATGTAACCATTTCAAAAATAACAGATAGTAAGTCATATTTGATTTCCATTTTGCTTTAAGATGGGCAGAGTTGGAATGGATATGACCATTACGTATTTGGTTATCTTATCTAAGTAGTTAATCGCTCATAAAGGCTGCGCAGCCGTGTATTTGGAAACAATGAAAGAAAGCAGGCAAATGAGGAAATATAAAATTACAGGCCAAGCAAAAAAAACCTCATACATTGTGCAAAGTGCACATGTTTTGGCTACAAACAAGAGGCAAACTTCTTGGTTTAAGACATCAAGACTGATTTTCTACAATTATTAAATTTTTACAGTCATTAACATTCTGCAGTGTAAGGACAATAAATACGTGAAACTATACTGTCTCTATTCAAAGACCTTGGAATCTTAGCCGTGGACAAAGTAACCCCAAAAATTTGAATGATAAAATCTCATGAGAAAAAGTCAGAAGCTTAACAGCAAATTAATGTTAAACTACTGATAAAAAAATGATATGCTATAATACTTTTATGAATAAAGAAAAGAGAGTCAATTCCCAAGATGGGAAAAGGAAACTCCAGAAACAGTACAAAGAAAGTGAAAATACATGATTGAACATTCCACACAAAACCACAAGAAAAACATTTATCTGAATCAACAAGTATGATGAACAGAATAAAACTATATACGCAACCCAATCTTTTTTAACTAAAGTTACTAGAGATTTTACCACATATGTAGTAGAAACTTAGTACACCATCAAAACCCCAAGCAAGGCGTAGCCAGAACTGACTGTAACCATCTACCAAATACACCAAATACGCCAGTGAAGCAATTACCTTCATATAAGAAGGTAAAACATAAGAATCCAAGTCACAAATTCAAGAAATATAACACGGAAGAAATGCATTGAATTGAAAAGGTAGTGAATCGATGTCTTACAAGCTGAACAGCAACAAAGATAAATAAAATGTCCCTGGTGACAAAGAATCGAAATTTCAAGGTTCTCCATTTCCTATCAGCAGCAACATGAACTCTCAAATGGTAAGGAGCCTTGCAGGTGGTGCAATGAGCAAATGCAAAGCCTTCCTGAGAGACCAAAACCTAAATAATCAGATAAAACTAGAACCCATAACACTAGTAGCAGTATACACGGAACATGCCTATTTATGTTAAGTCGCTCTGCAAATTAAGTACAATCAGCCAATTCAGCACTACAATATAAGCGAAACATTATGGTTCTTTCCTGACCATTAACGTTCTTTTATTGGAAATAATGAAATATAAAGAAAGTCTGAACCCCCCTTAAAGAGAATAACAGAGTTACTTAAAGAATGGGAGAATAAAAGATAAGAAAGCATAACATCTGGGAAAAGTAAAAACAAATCCCCTCAGAAGAATATAAGCATTGCTACACACCTCCAAATTAAATGGATACAATCATAGACTCGTAGTTTCACAGATGAATCAATGTAGTAATGAATTAACATCCATACCCTCATAGCTCGCCAGTGATCCAAACATTCTCGATGGACATATTTTGATGTTCCTTTGCACTTGCAAGGAGCAATGAAATCCCTACCTGAAACATATATAAAAAAACAGATAAGCGTGATTTATTATCAATCTGAGTAACAATGTGAGACTTGACTTAGGAATGTACACAATTTAAAATAATTGCTCTAGTGTGTTCAATTATCCAGTTAGGTACGTACCGTCCCATTAGTCGATGAAGCTGTTAACATCGGAGCTGATATAACATTTTTTCAAAATCAATACTACAAAATAAAATTAAAAAACATATACATATACATATGTGGTGCAGGTGTAGCAGATACAGCAAAATTACAAAACTGCCCTTAATAAATGAAAATAATAAACGAGCCTTTATTACTTGAATTTATTAATTAACATTTGAGAATTGAGACTACTACAGACAGTCTTCTCATTGGTCAACATTCAAATCCTATATGTTTTATTATGAACTGGTCATTGTACCCCTAAGTATTCTTAAATCTATAGAAACTACCATCACACTCCTAAACTCCACCCTTCCTTCGAAAATGCCACCGCTGCTGAAGCCAGTGACGAGAAACTCAGCCCTGTTACGGCGAACTAAATCCAATTTTGCTCATCGCAAAGAAAAACGAAGAGAACGTATACTAATGTTATTATTTTCTAGATGAGCTTTATTCATGCCCCTATTTGTATTAGATGTTGAAGAGCTTAACACATCACAGATACAATTTTGGGTATAAACATGCATCATCCATCTGAGATACAAAGGCTGAGCTCACTCAATCTTACATTTAACGGAAACTGGAAAGCAAACCAGTGGAATGCATAAAATTTAACTTGATATTCTTTTTGAGAGCCATACTGATACGTCAGATCGATCCCTTCAATAGTATCAGGATAAAAGATTATATTATTATAGAGGAACCCTGCATAACAAGTCATTACTCCAATAATATCATATTTGATTGGTATCAGCAAGTCAAATACTCCAAGCCACATCCATGCAATGGGATCAAGATTGGGTTTAATTGTCGGCCCCCATAGAACCAACAATCATCACAGAGACCAGGCAACAACCTGGGATTTTGACATCTGACCATACTAGACACCAAAAGAAGGAAAAAAGTGCTTTAGCACTGAGTTAAAAAAGCTTATTCAACACCGAGAAATCGTAGACAGCACAAGTACAGCACCATGGCCATGGGTGGTCAGTGAAGTACTAATTTTTCTTCTTCAACTAACCCTAATGCTCCAATTAATCATGTTGCTTTGAAACAAATAGTTGGGTCAAGTGCTTTAATTCCTGATTCATATTTCCCGGCAAATGGTAAGTGATAATTAGGAGAGGCGCCACTTTAGCACCATGGTTTGGACACTCGAGTTATACTAAGCCTGAGTAATAACAACTCAAGCCAAACTTCATCTGCTGGATCACATGGTTGCTTCCAACCACTTCCGGAAAATCAAAACAACAGAATATACATTACTAAAACAAAAGCACAACTTGAACACAACCCATTATTTAATCAAAACTAAATAAAAAGGCTACAATAATTTGATAGGATGACGAATTTCCTTCTCATCCAATCTTTACTAAAACTAACAGCAACGGGTATTTCAAAAAGTTTTGAGTTAAAATCTACTAGCTTACACTCTGCAAAAGTATCAAATTTCCTAAACTTAGAATAAAAGAAAACAACAAAAAGCGAAGCAATTGTTTCAAACATGCAGCACTATGTTTCTCTTTCTGATATGAAGAATATAAATGAGTAGAGGAGAGGAGAGGAATCACCGTCTGTTTCGAGGCAAATTCGACACTGGATTTGTTCTTCTGGTCCTGCTTCGAGGTCGATCTCTCTTTGCCCAGTAATTGGAGACGGAGGAGCCATGAGAGGCAAAGCATCCGAATGATCAGCCATTGGCAAAGAGAGAGCAACAGATCAATTCAGAGAGGTCGGACAGGAATTTCGAATTTCATGGGAATGAAATCCCCAAACTTGTGAACCTCCTTCGTGACTTTGGCTGTGACCCTGAAGAATCTTCAACGACGAAGACCGAACCACACTGGTAATTGGCCGAAAATGCCCCTGCCCGCCTCTGCAAGTTAATTAAAATGTCGTGATATCAGTTCATGCGTTAACATACTATGTTTTTTTTTGAAAGAGCGTTAACATACTATTTAATTTCAGCATAACTTCTTTAGAGTGATACTCGATAATTAATACATTTTTATAATGGATAATTTCACTGTATACTTAGAAAAACATCATAAGTATACCTAAGATTTTTTTTAAAATTTTATAGGTTAACTAAACCAAACTAATTATCAATGTTCTACATTTTGTAATAGATTATGTTAAGTGGTGATTTCCACCGTCTTTCGTTTTTAAATTTTCAAATATGTACCATTTCATATTTGCAACCCAAACCCTTGCATCTCACACCATGACGTGGTGAGCTTTCGTCTCGATGCCTAAATTGAAGATTCTGGCGAGATGGGGTTGTTTCTTTTGCCGGAGCCCATGAATTTTGGTCCTTTTTGGGAGTTCGAGCCCTCCCCTGATAGCGATTTTTCGAATTCAGTCGTTGGCGGTATGGAATTTCGTCTCGATAATCGAATTGGGAATTCTGATAAGTTGGGGTTGTCTCTTTAGTCGGAACCCTATATTTTTCGCTCATCCTTGGGGGTTCGAGCCTTCTCCTGTCTCTAACGATTTTTCGATTCTCGTCGACGGCAGTCTGGCAAAGATCGGTCCCTGCTTTTACCGAGCCTCAATCTCTGTCGAACCTCTCCAAAAAAAGTATGATTCTCTAACAGTCGAAGCCATGAATCGAGAAGAATTCTTATCCTCTACGTCATCGTAATTGGGGTCTTTGCGACGGCATGGTGGCGTGAGGCTACGATCAGTACAACCACGAGCACGAATAGAGCGTCGCGACGTCTCTGCATACGACTCATTCGATTGGGAAATTTCAGAGTATTCGAACGAAACCCTAGGATTTCTCGATTTGAGAATCTGATCTGGCCTTCTATATTTGGATTCACAACGAGGACCATTGCTTCACGATTCTCTCAGTTTCTGAAATGGAGGTTGAAATCGAAGATCCCCATCACGAAGAGTTCCAGACCGATTTGTGCGTTTCCTCCTATTTGTCATGACCATGGTCTTTAGAAGCGAGAAGAAGAGTAGTATGAAGGCATAATGTTGTGATTTCACAGATTCTGGCGAGATCAAAGTATTCTGTTCCCAAAGTCGTTGATACAGTAACAACAGAAAAAGAAAAAATTGAGATGTCAAAATCGCCCAAAAGGGCGTTATCCATACAACATTGCTTTTACGTTTGTGTTTTGAATTTTGAAGCTCACATATAAAGGGCGACCTCGCCAGAGAAAGTTCAGTTCAACGAGAAGTTTCTTTGCGGCGAATAAGAGACAGAGGGAGGGAAGAGGGACAAGGTCGTCATTTTAATTTTATTTATGCGGAAAGACTAATACGCTCTAACCTTTAAAATACAACAGTTATTGAATTGAGAATTATAATCGTTATTTCACAAAAATCTATTATAGAGTGTAGATAAACAATTAATTTGGTTTAGGTGACGTACAAAATAAAAGAATTGAAAAACAAAAATCTAGGTGTACTTATCTGATTATGAGGTTTCTCCAGGTCTACCTAGCTGAAATTATCCATTTTTATAATAACATTCTCCATCCATCTTGATTGGACTATTAGTTAGAGCAAATTAAAAAGAAAAGAAGGGAAAAACTCACTTTCCTCCCCTAACTATAGCTGATTCTTACTTAACTCCCCTTAGCTATAAACACATATTTAAACCCCCTAAAGTCAAAAGTTCCACGTTACCTTTGGGGCTTCTCTGCCAAGGTAAGCTTGTGGGCTCTCTTTGGGGAGTGCGGGCTTGACTCCATGGCGGGCCAGCGTTGTCGGGCCGGCGAATACATTGTGGACTTCTTCGGGCTTCAGACATCGGGGCTTCTAAGTCGGAGCGGGTCGGTGTTGTAGGTCAGGCCCGTACTTGGGCCGTTGAGTGGCAGGTGTGCCCATAGGACGACCAGCGAGCCAATTTGGGCAAACGCTTGGGCGTCTACGGGTTGTCAGGGTGCTGAGGCTTCGGTTTAACCTCGACTTGTCAGGCGGTGGAGGCGTAGTGCGCTTTACCGCGAGACAAGGTCGTTGGATGACCGGTGGGACAATCGAAGGTTGTTGGGGAAAACTTGATTATCGAGCGCGATGACATCTGGCGAACGACCATATGCAACTCTTGAATGGGCCAACAATAGCTACCCACCTAACATCTCTTTCTCCCCAAGCAGAGGATCAACTATGAAAAACATGCTCAGGTCCAGAAGACTAAGATTTGCACTAGATCTCTGAACCAATCCTCAAACTTGCTTCCTTGACTAAAGTGGGGCTCAGTTTGTATCTGAGTAACTAAAAAAAGGGAAATCAACAGAAGTTTAGTTTTATTCATTTCTTTGAATATATGGCAGATTTGGGCGCTCTCGCCAAAACGAATCCTATTTTAGCTACTACCTTCTCCATTACTATGTTCTCATACACGAGAATACCCCTGTTAGCCGGTATTTGTATCATCGGTATGAGTTTAATTGGTATACCTTTAATCGGTATAACACTAATCGGACACGATCTGTTGATATAACACACGGTCTTCCAAAAGTGAAAAGGGAAAAGAAATAGCACTTTCTTTCACAGCTTATTCGTCGTTTGGTTTGCACTGGCAAATGGATGACTAGTTTCTTCAAGCATATTCATTCTCGACCTAGGAGGGGGAGAGAGTTTAACGAGCTCGAGCGAGAGTTCGTTGGTCACACTCGGGATGATTTTTAGCAAAAATATCCGGGTGTGACAAGGGGACTAGAAAGAATCCACAACTCCACGCGCTCCACTAAGGCGTAGCTCCATTGTCCATGCGCAGTGCGAAACATCGCTGCCCGCCGTTCCGGCGGAGAAGTCGCCGGGAAATGACGTCACATAGACTCGCTTGGGTCAGTGAAGCGCGAAATAGATTAGACGATCCACCTGGCGCGCACCTCAACGCTAGTGGAAAGATGACGAATTCGAGTCGAACTCGCATCCTCCGATCCCACCAGACAGCGACACACAGCGACACAGAGACCTCTGACCCTCTGTAGCAAATCACAAACACGCACAAAAGCCAAAACTCGGTGACGATTTTCAATTGCTTGCTCTTTTATAATTACTATTATCTGTAAAATAGTGGATTATAATAATCACAATCGCAATTATTGGTCTACTAACGATAACAAGTCAGTGTTTCTCTTTTAAGCTCTATTCGATTCTCGCTCGGAGATTATGGGTTTTGGGGTTTCGCAAGAAACTCGGTTTTGACTCCGGCTACGAAGATTTCGATCTTCTCTTGTTGCGGATCGCTGATTGGGGGAACCAGAAAGTAGCAAGTTAAGTCTAAGGGTGAGTTCCAGTTAAGTTGTGACTTGTGATGAATTGATCCTTATTTTCCAGAGTATTTGCATATATGTATCAACTATTGTGTGTGATTGTGATTTAAGAGTAGGAATTTTCATGATTCATGCATAATTTGGAAGTTGGGTCTTGTTGTTATGTTTCTGGGGGTATGTTTTAGTGCCAAATATAAATTTATATACAACTTGTACTGGTTGCTTCTGCTTTTTGCCATAAACTGGGAAAAGGATTGGTGTCAAACCTTGAAATGGATGTGTTTTTTTGTTAACTTTAGCTTTTTGTTGTTAAATTTGCTATCTGATGATATGATAACTGCTAGAGTTTGAATTTGTTATTTACTTGATGCTTTTCCCGGAATCTACTAAAAGGCTTTTCAGTGCATGTTCTGCTGTCTCTGTTTTTTTATTTTTTTTGCTTTTGCTACTTTCTTCTTTTTCCCATGCACTCTGGCCTAAATAAAGTGGCATCTTTAGGTCTGTTATTGCCTTTTCTTGTTCTTGATCCCATTTACAAGGTTTTTCAACCATCGGGACAGATCCTACTATTGTGAAGCACTGTGTTTTGCAATAATGATGTACTTGCGGTAGCGTGGCAGTGGTCTTGGTCCTGTTTGATGAAATGGGTGGATTACTTAGGTGCATTAGGTTCCTAGTCTCAAATCACTACAATTGTATTCAGAATAAAAAATTGCTGAAGCTTCATAAAGAGGAAGAAATGGACAGTAAAAGTGGGACCGATGATCAGATATTTTGTTCATTTTGGTGTTCCACCAAGTGCATAATTATCCCGTTATTGAACTTTGTAGGCTGTTACCATCATATGGTGTCATGATTTGTGATTATTTGGGGAGTGACAAAATAACAATTGGCAAGTAATTAAAAATCCGGATTTTTATTGAATCTTTCTTGTTTCTGGCTACCAATTCTATGCATGAGATTGAGCCTTGGTGCAAGTAAGCAAGCATCTCCTTCCGCAAAAGTAGGGGTGTAGCGTGCATACATAATTAACTGACTCATCACCCTACACCCTACAATGGCAGGAGCCTTGTTCCCTTGGTTTCACAACTTGGATGTGGTTGTTACATCAGCTACAAGGTCTTTATACGTTGTAGCTTATATATGCACATTGATGTGACTTAATGTTTGCTGCACTTACTGTTCATCTTCATCTTGATAGCTTTTAGTGCCACTGAATGTCTTGGTTATATTTTAAAACTTGAGTCAAACATTGTCAAACTGTGGAACATATATTTCTTTTGTCTATGAGATGTGATGTGTTCTTATGATGCTACTTTTGCTTCCCTGAAGCTGATATACTAGCCACTAAATTTACTTCCAGCACACCATATGCTGTTCTGAGCTGAAATAGTGAATTGCGATATAGATTTAAATGGTTTAAACTTGAAATGTTTCCTATTCCCTTGGCTTAGTTAGTTCTCCCGGCTGCATCTGAATAGCATTGGAATGCATTAGGCTCTTATGGATGGGTTTTCAATAATTGTATCAACTTCTGGACAGAGATTACATTGGTTGTAATTTCTATCAGAGTATGAATTTTCACCATCATGGTAGCAGCTAAGTGAGCTGCAAATAAATTATATTGATGGTTTGAGAAAGTAGCACCAGTTTATATTTATGTTCTCTTATAGAAAAACGATCTTTGCTTAGTAATAGCTAACAAGCTCTCATAACACTATCCAAGCTTTATTATTTTTGGTAGGTTTTTGGAATGTTTCAGGTGGTTGATAAGCTTTTTCTGGAAATTCGTGGTTTTAGACTGCTATTTTGTCGGATACAATGATGAAGTCGGTCTTTCTACTTTATTATTTATTTCATAGTTTACTTAGTTCCGGTGTGCCTTCTTGCTTTATCATGTTTGCTTATGGCAAAATGCGCCGCATTGAAATGTTGAAAGTCCATTCAGTTCTCTCTTTTGTCAGGTCAAACAGTATGAACTCTCCATCTACTCATTTCATCACATCAAGAAGGATAAATATGTATGAAACGATGCACCAGATGAACGCAGGGGCTGAGAATTTCAAAGGCCATGGAAATATAAATATACCCACATCCATGATAGCAGAGGTGGACACAAAACTAGATAACCAGGTGAAATTTCTCAAACCTCTTTTCTCATGTAGTTTAGAAATATTGTATTCTGATTGCTTGGCTAATTCTTCTTGTATTTATATAATTTGATACTCTAGTCAGAGGATACATCACACGGAACACACGGGCACTCTTACAAGTATGACCAAGAGACACCGAAATCTACTGATAAGGTAAGGATGGTTGTCAATCGGGTAATTTACTTCGCGGTTCGGTCAATATATTTTTGCGTTGTCTTTGAAAAGGTAGTGAGTATTTATTTCACAAGTCTTTTTTCAAGAATTCTTGAGCCTTACTGCTGCAAAATTTAGGTACCTTCTGCACAATTTTTCCTCTGATGCTTATGCTTTGAGTTGTTTAACCATGTAGTCTTATTAAGAAAAGATCATCCTGTTCCTACTCCATTAGCTATTCCAGAGCAATTACTCCCTGTCGGGTGGTATATTCATGGTTCCAACCATCATTTTTTCTGCAAACCACAAACCTTGTTTTGCATGAACAAACTCTTTTCTTTTGGTATAGGACAATATGTGAGCCTCTAATGCTTACTACTCATGTCACCACCATTATGCTGTGAGTGCTTTGACCATATGTATTCTCATTCATAATGATCTCTTAAATGAGATAAAGTTAGTAGTTGGTTATGAAATAAAACACAATTTTGTTGTTTTGCTGCTAGATGTCTGAATAAAATCGGGACATTTAACCACCTTTGTCTGGAATGTTTCACATATTACACAGCTAGAAAAATCAAGAATGATATTTGTATATCAAAGTTTACCATGGAAAACAAGATTTTGTTTCTTGTGATAATTGAGAACCTTCTTCCTGTCAAAACACTGTTATTATTGTTGATTACTTTGAAACTCCAATCCTATTAGGAAATGAACATAACCAATAAGAAAGTGTAAAATTTGGAACAATGGATGTTTTTTGACATTGGATATTTCCTCCATTAAGAAAGAACACATAGCAAAGAAAGCTATAGATAGAAGAATTTGAAACAGTTCTCCATGGTGAGAATGTAGGATTGTATTGTGCTTTCCTTTTGTTTAAACTGCAATATAGTTGCTCTGTAATCTAATAAAATCTAAAGAGAATACCTGTTTGGTCTTTTGCAATGTCTTGTTTATGAGGCCATATTGACATATTGCAAATGCTTAATCTTCATTCCCAATGAAAGATCATTTTTGCTCACAACTTTGCTTACAAATTCAACAGGTAAAGAGGCGTCTTGCACAGAACCGTGAGGCTGCTCGTAAAAGCCGTTTGCGGAAAAAGGTGATTGTGGGCTTGAATTTAAACAGATGCTTCACATTTCATAGTTCTTTTAGCATGAACATGATTTAAATTTTGCCCTTCAGGCTTATGTTAAGCAGTTAGAATCAAGCCGGCATAAGTTGGTTCAATTGGAGCAAGAGCTTGTACGAGGAAGACAACATGTGTGGAGAATATTATCCTTTTTCTTATGTGTGCAAACTAGAATTTATGTTGACTAGATGATTTATGTAAAATTTATGTAAGCAATTAATGCCTAAGTGCAGGGCCAGTACAACGAAGGCGGATTAGAAACTAGCCATCTGGGGTGTTCTGCACCTGTAAACTCAGGTCTGTTTGTCGCGTTTCTTTAATTTCCTTACTGAAAAATGTAAGTAAATCCAAATTAGCTTTCTCTGAGAGGTTTACTATCTATGATTTGGAAATGTATTCTGTAGAATGTCAGCGGCACATTGGACTCTCACTGTCTCACCACTCTCTGTAGAAACTATGAATGTTGTAAATCATATGATTAATAATGTCCAATGAAGATGTTATTCAGCAGGTTACGTCTTATATTTGCTTCATTCTCTTGTGCACTCTCTAACCAACCAACGCTGATGAATGGTGATCATGCAGGAATCACTGCATTTGAGGTGGAGTATAGACAATGGGTGGTAGAACAAGATAGACAGATTTACGAGCTGAGAACAACTTTGAATGCCAATACGAGTCATACACAAATCAACCTACTTGTCGAGGATGGCATGAGCCATTATTTTAAACTTTTCCGCATGAAAGCAACAGCTGCAAAGACGGATGTTTTCTATCTTATATCAGGGATATGGAAAACCCCATCCGAACGCTTTTTCTTGTGGATCGGGGGTTTCCGTCCTTCAGAGCTTCTTAAGGTGATTCATGGTTCTTTTTTCACAGTATGAGTGATCATTACAGTTTCTTTTTCTTCATAAAGCCATCATTACTGCTTCACTATGTTTCTGTTCTGCAACTTTTTTGTGCCAAATCTTTATTTATGAACTAATATTATATTTGTAGAAATTCTAATATTGTTCTATTCTTCATCATCTTTTTGTTAATATAGATTGGAAGTGGTTCATAATTTTTGTTGATTACAGGTTCTTCTGCCTCAGCTTGATTCCCTATCAGACCAACAACTTTTGGACGTTTATAATCTTAAGCAATCTTGTCAACAAGCTGAAGATGCTCTTTCCCAAGGTATGGATAAACTCCAGCTAAATGTAGCTGAGACGGTCGCAGCGGGTCAACTAGGAGAAGGGAATTACAGCCTACAAATAGCTACTGCAATGGACGAGTTGGAAGCTCTAGTTGCATTTGCGAATCAGGTAATGAATTTCTACCTGTCATAAATGGATTTAATGCACAGTGCTTAGTTGTGCCGTTGTGGTACCTTTTTATTACTATTTAACTTATTTCACTCGTTAAAAAGTTACTTATTTACTTTTTCATGCATCCATTACAAAACAGGATTGATATAGTACATCACAATTTCAAAAGCATAGTTAGTGCTATTCTTTTCCTATTTGTGCTGAAATTCCCTCAAAAGGCCATATATCATCATAAATATTTCCAATCACATTCATATCAACTTTTTTATGTTTTTTTGTATATTTTGAGAAGTAGAAGATTTTCTACCTACCTTATCAACATAGAAGCTCTTGACTGGTACTTTCATACAAGTCTTCGTGGTTCTTTAATGATTGGGAACTAATTTCTTTTATAAAGTTCAATCATGTGAATCAAATTCATAATCCAAGCTAGTTATGTTAAGCATACTGGTCTGTCAACCCTGAAACCTACTGCATTTTCGTATCAGTGCAAGACTAATCTGGCTAACATTCTTACTTCTTTTTTTCCATACGAAGAATTATTCTTGTTCACACATGGTTCTCTTTTGGAATATACATGAAATGACAATCTGGTTTCTTCACTGAAAATCTGGTTGTATTAATAAACAAAAGTCATGAGATAGTTGATATCTTCTCTGCAAGACCGAGGTCAACATTTTTATATTGGTGTATTCAGATAAATTTATTTAGTAATCAAGAAACAAATATTTGTCATTTGCTACGATCAATCTCTTGTCTGATAAGGACATTACATCCAATGTATAACAGGCAGATCATCTTCGTCAAGAAGCTCTGCAGCAGATGGCTCGCATCCTTAGCATTTACCAGACAGCTCGGTGCCTGCTTGCCTTGGGAGAGTACTTCCGGCGTCTCCGAGCTTTGAGTTCCCTTTGGGCTACTCGTGGCCGTGAGCCTGTGTAGGACACACAATAACAGCTTAGATCTAAGCTGCTGACGGTGTACATATGAAGAAAACCATAGCAAGAACTAAATATAGATTGTGTGGTGATTGGATTTGGAACAACAAGCCAAGGCAGAGGCTTCGCAGCGTGAGCCAAACATCTCTATTCTCTGGCGTCTTGAAATGTGTGGATAGGATAATTTCAAGGGAATGTAATATAAATATTTTGACAAAGTTTGTATGTAGCCTGTGATTCAAATATTTCTTAAACGTTAGTAATGAGTTTGGCCCTGTCATTAATTTTGTTTTTGAGTTTTGCCAATTGGTTTTGATTAATTATCATAATTATTTGCAGGAGCTTAATCGGTACAAATGCACTAGACTAAACTGGTCACTGAAACACCAGAACGCAAGGATTTGATTATGCAATGATGTATTGGTTACTTAGATGTTAAAGCCAGTGCTGAAGATGGACATCTGATACCACCAGCTCTGACCCTGAGAGTTTGTTTTTGTTCTTTTGAAACCATATACTAAATGCAGAATGGACATTAACTTGCTCATTAATCAAAGGACTCTTATTTCTGATGTGCAATGCACTATAGTCATGGTGTGTCCAAAGATACATAGAACATGATAACCGAAACAATTCCTGCCATGAACTCATCTAGACATGATATATAGTTGTTCCTCACAGCTTGCTCATGGAATAGTCCAATGCGTTCACCAGGAAATCTGCACACAAAGAAAAGAGAATGAAGTGACATAAGTTAGATTCCAAATCGGGTATTACACAAAAGAAACAGGGTTCCATTGAGCGTACCAGCATCGTCTTTGGTAAAACACAAAGGCGGCTTTATTCTGAATACATTTGCATGCAACCCCCCTTTTCCCACTAGAACTCCAAGCTCTTCAGTCATTAATAAACAGATTGTCAGATAAACTCTTTCCAAAGAGAAAAGGTTTGTTGGTAGTTTTCTCTAACTTGTATATTGTGTATTGTACCTCTAAGTTTCTCCAGTAGGACTCCAGCTTCTGCCTTTGCAGGTGTCTTCTCTTTCCTGTCCGTAACAAGCTCTATTCCTGTCATCAATCCTCGCCCTCTCACGTCTCCAATTACTGGAGGAAAAAAATCAGTATAAGAATTAGGACTTGATTGAAATTTCCATGGGATGGCAAAGTTGAAGAATAATTACTTTCGTGTTTTTGCTGAAGATCTCTCAAGCGACTGAGCAAGTGAGAACCAACACTGAGGCTGTGCTCTTGGCGCTTCTCCTCATCGAGGACTCTTAGCACTGCAAGTCCACCAGCGGAACATACAGGGTTTCCACCAAAAGTGTTGAACTGGATTTTCTGAGCCAAGACGCTTGCTATTTCTGGTGTTGTCACAACTGCCCCTAATGGTAAGCCATTTCCAATACCCTGAAAGAATGCCAAATTCGCAACAAAGTAAATGTAACCAAAACTTCATTGAAGTCATGCATATATGTGTATAAGACATCGGAGTTTGACTGTAAGACCTTTGCCATGGTTACTATGTCGGGAATGACACCCTGAGTCTCGAAACCCCAGTAGTGAGTTCCTGTGCGACCAAACCCAGTCTGAACTTCATCAGCAATGCAGACACCACCAGCCTTGCGAACAATGTCATACACCAGTTTCAGGTATCCAGGGACTAATTCAACTGCTCCACCAGCTCCCTGATGCAGAAAGAATCGCAGTTCCTTTAAAGTCTTTGTTGTGATGATGGTAGTAATAAACACTAGTTTTATGCATTATAAGAATGCCAAACCTGAATGGTTTCAGCTAGAAAACCGGCTACTTTTCCACAAGTACCAAAATCAATGTGATCTTGTACATCCTTGGCATAGCGGTGGGAGTCAGAGCCAAAATCCCCTCGGTATGGATCTGGATTTATGACATGGTGGATTTCACCCTGAAATGAGAAACACCATAAATTTGGCATATAAGCGAGATCACTTTTTTTCAGAAAACGTGGGACAAAATGTGCACTCTATTAATATTTAAGATGGAAAATACCTGTGGTATTGCGTACTTCCACGTGCTCAACGCCGTCAATCCAAGTGTACCAGAACTTCCACCGTGATATGAATTTCTCAACGTGATCATGCCAAGATTACCAGTATAAAGCCGGGCCATCAGCATTGCTAATTCATTCGCTTCAGTGCCAGAATTCACAAAATATACCACCTATATTCATATAAATTGTGGGCAGTAAGTAAACCATGATCTACAATGTAAATAGGCTAAATATCTTTTGTGCATAACAATCCGATTTCACATAACAAATTTGGAGTTCCCTTTTTCCAATTTGAAAATCCGTGCAAAAATTTATAGTACGACAAAGATTAGACGAAAAGAACCTTGAGGTTTCCGGGCATTTTTGACGCTAGTGCCTCAGCATACTCAGCTATGCCATGGTGTAGGTATATGGTAGTGGCATGCTGCAGAAGCTTGCTCTGCTCTATGATAGCATTTAAAACAGTTGGATGGCAATGGCCACAAGATATAGTAACAACCCCAGCAATTGCATCGAGGTAGCGCTTCCCATTCTCATCAAACAGATACTGCATCTTCCCTTCCACAATATTAATCTACTCAACACACAAAAAAAAAGTATAGATCAGGACATAGAAAATCATACTTAAACACTATGTTGCTTCACTCTAGAACCTCAGTATTTAAAATTTCTCAAAACAGCACCACAACCTTAAAAACAAAATAACATTTTCTCAGCAAAAGATACAAACTAAAACTTGGAAAATAAGAAGTTTACAAAATAAAATTGGGGTTTTATCCACCTAAGGCCCAAATTGGGCTACAGTTTAGCAGAAACAGGAAGATCCAGAAATAGTTTGCATGTAGCAAGAGCCATTTCATAACAATCGAAAGTAATATCAACAAGACAACAAATGGGTACTTGGAAAACATCATAAAGGCATAAACTTTGTGCAACAAATTGGAAAAGAAATTGAAGAAACGATTAAACTAGTACATACAGGCTTTTGGTAATAGTGGAAGATAGAGGGGCCAAGAAACTTCTTGCGCTTCTGGAGAACCTCATCGCCGGAGGGTCCATTGTAGGGCTTGGGGGTGTAATCAAACGGCGGCAACTGCAGTGACGGCGGCGGCGCGTGGGGCTGAGCAGCTGATGAAGTGGAAGAGAAAGAGTTGCAGAGAAGATAGGAAGGACGGAGCTTGGATTTGGCTTGTTCAAGGGTCTTCTTCAACAGATTAAGCTGAGAAGCCATGGCTGAGTTTGGGAATGAGAGTGAGTGAGTGGAGTTGTTATTGTAATGAGTGAGTGACTGTTTTGCTCATTTGGCGCCCATCACTGCTGGTTTGTGGGCGACGTTACATATCAATTTATGGGAAATGATGTTGATAGCCATTTTACATTGTGAGGGCTGACTCAGAAAGATTCTGTCTTTCGACCCATATTGCGTCTGCGTTCAACTTACTCTTTGTGTTTATTTCAAATTCAAATGTGTTGTATCTTTTAGTTTTATGGAACATGTATTACCAACAAAAGATCGAGTGGACAACTTACTTTTAAGTAGGGGTGGGCACATTTGACCCAGGACCCGACCCAGCCGCCAACCCACCCGACCCGAAACTCATGAAGATCTCACCCGTCGGGTTACGGGATAGGCACATGCCATCCGGTCAT
>JAYMTP010001489.1:0-23808 GCA_036897365.1 Geranium brycei | reverse complement strand
TGAGAGTTTAAAACATATAGACCACGGACCAATGAAGCATTGCCATAACAAATATTATTCTTAGAAATATTGAATGTTCTACTCTCAATAGAAAAACAATATCCCTCCATATCCAAAAGGGAAACCGAGATAATATTCCTACAAAATGTAGGTACACAATGAACATTGTTTAATATATTTTTTATTTGATTGGTTGCTCATAAAATTGATGAGAACGACTTTTATTTTTTATTTGTGGTTGGTGTTGTTTTCTCTTACCATTTTAAAATTTTAGATATGAATCAATTTTAATTATTTTATAAGATATTACAATTAGTATCGCACATCGCGCAGTGCTACACCTAGTGCGTATTAGAGACAAATATGATTATATCAAGGGATAACTTCACTTAGTAACATTTGATTTGACACATTTCTCACATAATTAAAGGGGAAAATTCAACATAACCCCTCTTAATTATGATCGAGTTTCACTTAACCTCCATTAACTTCAAAATCAACTTGTGGAGTCCCTTAAGTTTGAAAAAGTTCCACTTTATTCTTTGAAGTTAACTTTTCTAAAAATTTTGTTAACTTTTTTATGAAATGACAAAAAACACCCTTGCATTAATAAAATTAAAATAAATAAAAATGATTTTGAATTTTTTTTCTTATTTTTTAAAAAACAAAAAATAAAAAGAATATTTGAAAGAAGGGTCATAGTTAAGAGGGGTTATGTAAAATTTTCGCTAGTTAAAGTTGACTAATTTTTTGGTCTAAAAAGTCAAATGATAATTTTTTTTTTCTCAGGTTACTACATTTCGTTAGATTTCAGTTAATTTTGAACGCAAAACACTCTTAATTGTCATTCAAAATTTCAAACTTATATCATTGAACCTTTTTTCCTTTCTCTTCTCTCTCTCTCCTCCCGTCATTAAACATCTATCCCAATTTTTGTTTTTGTTAATTGTGCCCAAAAAAATTGAGCCCAATGATATATGTTTAAAATAATAGTCTATTTCCTTCGCCCTTTTCTCTCCAAATACTCTATCTATACAAAAATTAACCCATCAACTCTCTCGCACTAGAGTCTCTCCTGCCTCGTCTCCATCTCCTCTCCACACAATCCTCTCCTCTTTCACTCACCACGGTAAATAAGATGATTTACGAAGATCCCCGCATTAAATGCGGAAGATACGATTTCATCAACAAAAGCCTTAGACTCGCCGTCGAAGATCCCCCACATTACATGCGGATGATACATATTATGCACACAAAAACCAGAGACCGAGAGAGTCTTAAAGAGGATCTCGGAGATAGGAAGAAGAAGGTGAATTGTGAATAAGAGACGAAACGAAAGAGAGTGAGAGAGGTGAGATAGACAGAGAGTAGAGAGACCTTTACCTTTTCCTTCGATGTGATGACAAAATTTGTTCAGAACAATTTTGTGATGATGAAGAAGACGAAGAGAGGAGAGAAGATGACTTATTGAGAGAGTCGAGAGAGAAGAGAAGAGAACAGATACAGATAGAGTCATATAGAGGAAGGACAATGAGAAATCTTGGATAGAAAAGTTGAGGAGAGAATAGAAGAAGTGGAAAGGAATGATCGTGTCTGTCATTATCACACATGTGGATTCGGTATGTCTGAATGAACGCATCATAGCCACGAATCTGAAATGATCCAACGACTACAAACCATCGTTATCTTTGTTAGTAAACCACTCTCAATTTTCTCGGTTCGACGCTATTATGATCTCTTTAAACTGATAGTCGGACCGGTCCATCTCGGTTTCAAGATTTGAGAACTGAAACTAGTGCCAACCATTCCGATTCCGGTTAATCTAGGTGGTTCTGCCCGATTTCGGCCGATTTCTCGGTTTCCGGTAATATTTGAGCACCCGTACCTACAACAACAACAAAAGTATGAGATAATTGAAAAGGAGCTAAAAACTCATTTCACCTCTCTATTTCAAAACATATTTATGGAAATTGGGCTTCACGTGCCTCATTCTTCCCAAAACAATCAAATCAAAATGCTCTCTCTCTGTACTTCTTCGCCATTGAATAGTTCTCGGGTCATGAGAAGACGATAAAAATGAACTCACACCAACAATAGCGACAATTTCAACACCAACCCACCAACCGATTTCGAGATTAACTTCGTTTTCATATATATATGATTCAAAAGTTGAGATTCTTTTATAACTTTGTTATGTGGGTAAGGCGACGAAGATCTTCATCTTCATTGTCACCGTGTTGGTGGCGCTAGGTCTCGGCCTCCTCGGCCACTCCATCCAAAACTATGAGTCTATTTTCATGTTGACACCGGTGTAATGTTAGATTAGATTAAACATTTAAGTGGTGATAATTAATACTTTATAAAATGAAAGAAATTTCATTGGAACATAATTAAGAAATAACAAATTATTTTTAACTAAAAGATGTGTCTTAATATATATTAAAACGGTAAGTGATACTATTAGTTTTATTCTTAAAAAAATTCATTAAAATCATAATTAAAATGGATAATTGTAATTGAGTACAACTAGAGAATTTACTTTTTCAGATAAATCACCTAATTTTTTTTGTTTTTTTTGACCAAATTTTATCTCATTGTTAATAACACCATTAGTTTTTTTAAAAGACTAAATTGGCTTATTTTTATATTTTTCAAAATGTGGCCTTACCCTTTAATTTTATTTTCTGTCTCCTTATTTCAATGAACGATAAAGTCACGCAAGATTTGGATCATCAAAATTGTTATCCTAATTATTCTTTCCTTTCAACCACTTTGGGATCCATTTGGCGTAGTATTCTCATATCTTAGGATCTCGTGGATCGTTTAGGGTTGTCGTCGAGCCATAGGTCTTGGTACGTTTCCTATTGGTTCCACACCTTGATCGGCCTTTTCTTTCCTCGGCTAAAAGATATGGTGAAAGTGTAGTCAGGAGATTATTCTGTCAAATCAACCTATAAGCATATTCTCCTTTCTTATGGTTTATGGTCTATGGTGTAGTGGTTAGCACTCTGGATTTTGAATCCAGCGACCTGGGTTCGACTCCTTGATTTTACTTTTGAATTAACACACAACGCCGTAAATTCACTTATTAATATCTTTTTACATATTTGTAAAAGAGTTGGCCAATGAAAAGGTGCCACGGCATGCAACGTCTCTGACATTCGTAACTGAAAATTGAGTGAATTTGGAGAAGCCCCAAATTTTCATTCGATGGAAACGGAGACAGTCATGCCGAATGGAGTCTGTGTGAAGAGAAGAAGATCATTTACAGAAATTGCTGCTGCGAAGACCCAATCTTCTTCATCCTCTGTTGTTTGTACAGTCAGTCCTCCTCCAAGCACCAGCTATGAATCGCCCTTTGACCCGCCTCCGCACCGGCGGTCGCGACCCTTCCTCCTCCTCCTAAACGGTTCCCGGAATCCGGTCGGAGGAGCACATAAAACCTCAAAAGAGCCACCTTTCGTCGCGTCCCCCAAAACCCATTAGCGCTACTAGGTTTTCAAGAGAGAGAGAGATGTACAGGGTGGAACCGCCTTCGGATTCCGCCGCCGATGAGGCTTCCACGGTCATGACTTACCAGGCATGGAAGGGAAGCAATGTAGGTGTTTTTGTTTTTTGTTTTCCTCATCGGGTTTCTGGGTTATGAATTGGATTTCTGGTGTCTTGTTAATTGTGTCATATTGTATAGGAATGAAATGAATCTTGGTTTGGTGATGGACAAGGAATGGGAGTATTGGGGGTAGGGGTTGGAGGATTTGATTACCCAATTGAGCTTAATTTCGTTGGTTGATTATTGGGTCAAGCATGGAGGTCAATGTAGGGTGTGAGGTTTTCCAAATTGTAGCTATTGGTGGATTTTTGTTGATATGGGTGGTTTTCGACTGGGTTATTTATATTTTGGAATAAGGGGATTGATTTCACAAGTGATGTGCTATAGTTGCATGAGATCTATGGAGCTCGTAGATTCCAAGTTTGTGTAGTTTCTATTTAGTATTTATTAATAATATTGTGGGAATTAGGATGTGACTTTAGTGATTCACTTTTGATTTAGCTGAATTGCATCATTCTTGCTTGAGATAGGTACTTGTGATTTCTGATTTCTTGTTGTGGACTTCAAATGCAACTGGGATATGTTGATCCTTGTTCACAGGATTGAAGTATAAGTTTGTTGTTCTATTACGGTTGCTAGAGAAGGTCCCTTAACCTTACACTTCAAGTCTTCAAAAATTGAAGTGTTGGCAGCACCTGCAAATGATGAACATTTTTTCAGTCCTTTCGTATCCCCATTGCAGGGGGGATTGAGTTTATGAGACTTAGCGTTAGAGTTATAAAGAAGACGTTGCTTCCGATTACATTTCAAAGCATAGGCTTATACTATGCTTAACTTAGGAGTTACAATAAAAAAGCTATTTCCTCTTTACCGCTTGCATTTGGGTAGGGGTTTGTGAATAAGATGTGGCTGTTGGCATTTGTGAGACGCGTTTATTTCTTTTGGGTAGCAGAATGAAAAATATGGATAATGAATCTAACATATTTGTATTTCTAGATCAATGTCATCACAATCTTATATATTCTTTTCTTCCGCGCAGAAATTTTTCTTTCGAGGAAGGCTTATATTCGGGCCTGATGCGAGATCGATTCCTCTAACTATGTTCCTCATAGTTGCTCCTGTTGTAGTTTTCTGTCTCTTTGTTGCCAGAAAACTTACAGATGATTTTCCTGCTCAATGGGGAATATTAATAACAGTTGCTGTTACCATATTCACAGTACTTGTGAGTTCTTGGCCTCTTTGAACTTAAATTTCAAATTCCTTTATTTTGGACATTTGAGTCCAGACATTATGTGTTCTTCTATTCGTTTATCACATTTATTTAGGTCACTCGGGCATGCTATCATACATTTTCTTTTGGATAACAAATATCTCCTTCCCATTTATGCTATATGGAGCCATTCAGTCAAATTCCAAATTCGTATTTGACTGCGTAGGATGCCATTTTTCACTAAAAAATGATGGAGTATACCCAAAAAGAAATAGTCAGATATGGCATAAACATGCAATTAACTGTACAATAAAAACTACATACTATATATCCAAAACTAGTTGTCTGAATTGCATACGCAGTTTTGAAAATGATTGCAGCTATTGGTATTACATTCTTGCCTTTGTCTATTTTTTACCTGTGTATAAAAGCATCATATACAGTGTCTAAACATTTATATTAAAAGATACATGTGTGAATCTTCAAATCAATATTTTCTATGTATCTCATTTATGTGATTGAATATATGTCTTTAGATAAAGTACGAGTTTGCGAAGTAATTTACCCGTTAACTTAAACTGCTGAACTATATTCCATTTCCAAATATTCATTATGGTTATCAGTTTTGGGAATTGTGGCGTATTAACATGTATCACACACAGAATAGGGTCTGGCGTTGTTCAAGCTGTGAACCCTTATTAATTGATTAAGATTTCAAATACTTCACTTGACCAAGTAAATATTAATCATTACATATTTTTTATTTTTCTATTTTAATCTGATTTGTGGATTGGATGTAACCACACCATCTTATTTATAGATTGTTTTTTTTTAAAATGTTCCCAAATAGTTCTGAAGTTATGCCTTTTGTTAAAAATTAGCCTTAAACTTGAGTTCTGTTTCAATTTGCTCTCACACTTTGGTCTCTTAATTCAGTTAAGTCCCTAAGTTTGGACTGATTGTTCAAATTAACTCTTGGCTGTAAAAATAGGAAACTGAGTCTAAATAAAATAAGTATTATGAAAGCATAGTCTGAACAAAATTTTCAAACTTTATGAATAAGTTTGAAGGAAAGTATACTGATTTAGTTTTAAGTTACAATTTGGTTCCACAATAGTACTAAGCTTATTCCAAACTAACATAAAGTTGTTTAGTTCTAAGGTCTGGAGTGATTTTGTTTCGATTTGATAAAAATTAGGACTAAATTGGATCATTTTGCTCAATGTCAGGTCTAAATTGGAACAAAATGCACATTTCAAGGATTAATTTGAAACAGAATGTATATTTATGATTAGTTTGGGACAAAACGTATCATCTTGATACTGTTTTGAAACACTTTTCATAATAAAAAATAAGATATACAAGGTCCCTGTAAATGTCAAGATCAGCCCTGGGTGACACATAACATTAGGCCGAGTTGTACTCATAGCCTTTTCATTAATATCTGATAAATACTGTTACTACTATCTTATACAGAATATTAGCTGATATTGAATGGCTATCATCTTTGGGTAGTTGAGTGCCATCTTTGTGGTACTGCATTATCTAACGGATGCCAAAAATGTCTCAGCTTGTTGCTAGTGCCTGACATGTTTAGTAACAGAGTCTTAAGAAATAGTTGTATGGTACTCTAGTTGCATTTTGAAGTAACTTTACATTTTGGGTAGTAGAAAGGCAAATTCCAGATGCAATGCGCTTAGATTTGTAATAAGCATTTTAATTTCCATGTAGAACTCCTGCACCAGAGTTTATTATTAGGTTATATCTTTGTACACGTTATCATGCAGTTTGCTGAATCATGCAAGAATTTGTTGTACAAAAGTTACTAGTGAGTAGTGATATATTGCAGGGAAGTAGTTGCTTTGTTAACCCATTTGTCATAATCTCTTATTTAAAAAATGTGTGCTCGTATGTCTGCTAGTTGTGTGCCTCCTCTTTAATTAAGTTTAACTGAACTAGACATATTTTTATAAGTCTGCATTCATGAATAATGTGCATGTTTTTTCCAGGTGTTGGCTCTTCTATTACTAACTTCTGGAAGAGATCCTGGTATAATACCTCGCAATCTACACCCTCCAGAGCCAGAACCAGGTGATGGAAGTCTTGAAGGCGGAGCTGGCCAAACCCCACCATTACGCCTGCCTCGCACAAGAGATGTTTTAGTCAATGGAATATCGGTCAAGGTCAAGTATTGTGACACTTGCATGCTTTACAGACCTCCTCGCTGTTCACACTGTTCAATATGCAATAACTGCGTTGAACGATTTGACCATCACTGTCCTTGGGTTGGACAGTGTATTGGGTTGGTAATTCACTTACCTTTGGATTCCATTTTTCTTTCTCTAATTCAATTTGAATCAAGAAGTTTGCAAAACGCTGTTTCTTTTCTTTCAAACTTGCTACATTTTTTTTGTAAATATTACTCTCCCTAATTGGCAGTCTTTTAATTCTTGCTGCAGCGTAATTATCGATTCTTCTTCATGTTTGTCTTCTCGACAACTCTTCTCTGCTTATATGTATTCGGGTTTTGCTGGGTCTATGTAAAGAGGATCATGGATAGCGAGGACATATCAGTATGGAAAGCAATGGTCAGAACTCCGCCATCCCTTGCCCTAATACTTTACACTTTTCTCGCTCTTTGGTTTGTTGGTGGACTCTCCATCTTCCATTTATACCTCATTAGTACAAACCAGGTAAAAACTCTTCCAAATTGTATTTTCCTGGTTTTTTTACTCGTGACACCAGAGATTCTATTTCCATGAACTCATGCTGCCCTTCATTTAACTATTAATCTTTGAAATATTTTATGCACTCCGCAGTCTACATACGAAAATTTTAGATACCGGTATGAAAGACGGGCCAACCCATATAACAGAGGAGTAGTGAACAACTTCAAGGAGATATTCCTTACCAGCGTCCCGCCATCCAAGAATAACTTTAGGGATAAAATTCCCAAGGAGCCTCCAATTCCTCCTCGGTCTATGGGAGGTAGTTTCGGGGCTCCAACTCCAAGCATAGGGAAAACCAACAGTGACATGGAGACGGGGAGTAAGCCTGTTCAGAACGAGGAAGCAGGAGAGGTAAGCGACCAAGGACAAAATAGCAATGGCAATGACGTGGACAAAGATCAGGGTTCGGGTGAAGCAACACAAGATTTAAGCGGGACCCTTCCAACGGAGGGCACAGAGGAGCATGATCCCGTGCGTTCTAGTTGGGGAAGGAAGAGCGCAAGCTGGGATATATCACCTGCAATTCAGGCTATGGCAGCAGGTAGGGCATCAAATCAGGTAGGTGAGAATAGCAATAGGAACTTGGAAACAGCAACACAGCAACATCCTGATAAATTGTAGATAAAATTTACAGTCTCAAGGGAAGTGTGGATTTGGATTAAAATGGTCTTTGATTCACATTATTGAATTGTGTATAAGATGTATTTTCTTGTGAAAATGGGATGTATCATCAAAGCTAATTTGCCTTTCTCTTGCATACAGAACATCATAACTATAGCTGAGGTATAGTATAGATATACCCAGAGCAGGTACTTCAGTGCCTCAAATCTCAAAAAGGCACATAAAAATTGTTTCTTCACTCTCAAGCAAAGATCTATGGCCATTAATGTAAAAACAATTGTTAAGATTCTAATTTTTGAGAGAGCTTGATGACACATCTTCATGGTGAAGAAAAGTAGCAATTCCAAGTCTTGCTAAATAAAAAATGTTTCCTTCTTTATGTAGATTTTGCTTTTGCCTTCAAAAAGCATGACTTTTAATGGGTTTTTTGTTTTCAAGTTCAAAACCTACTCACTGAGAAAATAATCAAAACCAACATAATCACACAAAGAAGAAGCAAAACAGTGACTTTTGTCCCTGAAAAAATCAATTCGAGACTTTGAAGTGCTTCTAGGTGTCATCCATTAATTTCCTGATTCAAAGGAGAAAAGCTAAAGCTAGATACCAACTAACTTACACAAAGAAACAAGGCAATGAAGAAGACCAAAACCAGAATCCAATTGAAATTAGAGAAACAAACCTAAAGTGAGTTTATTATAAATTCATAGATTATGGAACTGACTCAGCAAGTCATTTTAGAACAATGGCTTTTTACTAGAATACATGCACCACAGGTTTGGTTCAAAAGACAGTCTCATCAGCTACAAATTTGACTTAGACACCAAGGAAAATACAAGTATCTTGGCTTTAATCTGTTTTGCTGGATTACTCGACACAGACGTGATTGAGCTGATTCCAAACTCATTAAGTTTAGCGTCTTGGATCGTGGCCTAAACTGTCACAGCACAAATGAAATACAATGAACCCGAATAAAAGATTAGGATAGGCATAAATACGGCAGCACTCATTCTTGGATCCATGGTATTAATGGTGGTGTAGGCATGGAGATATGTAATGATACCAATCCATAAGAGGATGAGACCACAAGCCATGTCCAAATTTATTTGGTACCACTACTAGCATCAGGGAATGGCTAAGCATGACATGTACATGACTTCATAGACCATACCAGGTTTTTTTACCATAGAAACACTCATGGAACATTGCAGTTCCAAGATATCAGGCCCTACAGAGATAAAAAGGAAACATTTTTTCAGTGAAAAAAAAACAAAACAAAAAAAAACTTATGCTTGCTCCCATTTCCACTGTCACTAACAATTGTTAGATCATTCACAGTATTCTGCAGAATATGAAAAGAGGGGTAAATAAATTTATTGCAAAGATAAAAGAAAGGAAAATGTGCTTATAACTGTATCTTAAGCTTTTATGTGTCAAAGACCAACCAATCTCTCCTTGCTAAGCCTAACCATTACCACAAAGTAAACATCTTTTTTTGTTTCTCTTGTACTATAAATTCTAGCTCAACATTACTAGCTGGTCTACACAAAATTTCAAATCTTGAACATCATTATGAGCATCAACAAGATTGATTTTACTAGAGATGGAGCTATCAGATTGCCTCCTGGTTTTCGGTTCCAGCCAACAGACGAAGAGCTCGTGTTTCAGTACTTGAAACGCAAAGTCTTTTCGTGCCCATTGCCTGCCTCCGTCATTCCAGAGATCAATGTGTGCAAGTATGATCCTTGGGACTTGCCAGGTAATTAGTCACATGCATTGTGCTCAACTCTCTTCCATTTTCAAGGCTGAGTAAAGAGAATCTGACTGTTCTGAGACATGGGTTTGTTTTGCTTAGGTGATTTAGAGCAAGAAATGTACTTCTTCAGCAGCAAGGAAGCAAAGTACTGCAATGGGAAAAGAACTAACAGAGCCACTGGTTCTGGGTATTGGAAGGCCACTGGCTCTGACAAGCAGATTGGAGCTGCAAGAATGAACCATTTGGCCATTGGGATGAAAAAGACACTTGTTTTCTACAGAGGGACACCTCGAAATGGGTCTAGAACTGATTGGGTCATGCACGAATATCGCCTTGTCACTCCTTCCAATGCCTCCACGCAAGCACCAAAGAACTCAATCAAGGTTAATATAATTTTGTTTACTGATTTAGTACTTGTTTTATGAACAATGAATCTATATACACTTGCAGTATATGGATTGTTGTTTTAAAAGAAGCCCTTGTGCAAGAATGTACTTCCATGGATGATTTTGGTTTGTATTTTTGTGTCCATTGCTTATTGTAACACTGCATTGGTTTTATGCATGCAGGATCATTGTGTAGCTCAAATGGGCAATTGGGTTGTTTGTAGAATATTTTTGAAGAAAAGGAGTACAAGAAATGATAGTGACAATATAAGGAGTGATTGCAACAATGGCATAGCAAAGCCTAGATTCTTTGATTTCATGACGGCAGAGAAGACTAGTTTGTCTTCATCATCTTCTTCTTCTTCGAGTTGTAGTGACATCACTGAGGTGTCTTCAAGCGGAACAGATCATTAAGAACAAAGCCAGTGATTTATATATTAGAGGGCAAGTTTCTTTTCTTTTTTCTTTGTTTTTAAATTTCTCAGTCTTTTCTGTAATTTATCCAGCAGTGTATCAATTTACAGAAAATGTACGTCAAGAAAGAAAGAAAAGCACCCAAAGTAAATGCTTTTCTGGGTATCTGTCTAAAAATGGTGTTCTACAAGTTGTGCTATTGCTCCAAAAATGGTGTTTAATATAAGTATTGACCTCAAGATAGTAGTGAACAAAAAGAGGCAGCTAGAGTTGCTGCTGTGGAGAATGTTTAGCTTTAGATGCCCAAAGCCTCTTGATTTTTGAAAGAAAGAGAAGATGATAAGAGCTGGAGAAGAGGAGATAAAAAGAAGAGCACAGCTCATATCAACTTTGCATAAAAGAACGTTCATTTTGGGTAAAGAACAATGAGAGTGTGTGCATATGTGCACACGGGGGTCACTTCCATCTCCTTCCCTTGTTTTTAAGAGTAAATTCCTGAAAAATCAATACCCATTATTATTCCAATGCGGGTAATTTTATAAAACCAGTGATTTTTTACCCGCCAGCGAAGATACAAGTTGATGAATGAAAAAAAACTGTTGGGGAGAAGCTGAGCTTTTACGAAGGAGCAGCACCCCCTTAAGAATGCACATATACACATTAGAGCTCACTCTTGACCCAAAAGCCTAGTTTAGTGGGTCTTGAATCTAATATGCATATAAGCTCTCTTTTTACCTCATACATTTTCAATGTGAGACATTGACTCAAGTGAGAATTTCAACAATCTCCAACTCCACACTGAGCCCTCTTCACATTGTGCTAGCTCCCCCTAAGCCCAAACTAGTCTTACCGGTTTGACTCAATCCCTCACGGGCCCATCATCATATCTAAGCCCACTTTCATGAGAGTGTGATCATGGTTCCAAGGTGTTACCAGGCCGCCCACCTCCATGACGGTGCGATCATGGTTTCCAGGTGTTACCAGAAGTAGGAGAATTACCCCGACCCGCTTATCATGAGTGAGTCCACAAGAACCTAAGCCCATTATGGTGAAAGAGAAGAGAGGGAGAGGTGAGAGAAAAGAAAGGGAGGAGAGAGGAGGAATCAAATGGCATTTTTTGAAATATTGAAGATATTAAAGGGAAATTTAGTCTTTTCATCCCAATTAAAAAAACTGATTTTCACTTAAAGGTATTTCAGTCTTTTCACAAATTAAAATCTAACGGAACCTGACGGAATGTAACGGTGTAAAATTGTGAATCTTAGATAGCCGCGCTGCCAAAAAAAATTCTTGGTGTATTCATCCGCAAAACATCTAATTTTAGGGTTATCTAGCTGAAATTTTCCATTTTTTCAATTAAAAATGAACAAATAAAAACCAAATAATTGTATATATCATGTTGTTTACTAAATCCGCCAATAAACTCAAGAGTATAATCGTTTACAAATAGAATTCATATAATATTCGATCTCACATCCACAAAATTATCCCCAAATATATTTTAAATATTATAAAGTGTGCCTTCTCTCTCTCCATGTCTCACTAGGGGTGTGCACGGGTCGGGTAATCACCCGCCCACACCCTTTTGCAACCCGTCCTCAAGTATACATGTTAATAATTATTGAAGACCCATGACCCGCCCGTCAGATCATTATATGCAAGCGAATATCAGTCGATCGAGTCAGATGATAACATGTGCAACATGTACCTTCGATACACTCTCCCACATGACCAAAACAATCCATTTCAAAGAACAAATTTTGAGGTCGGCCGAGAGGAATGGTTGATGTGTTCATCGCCTTCAAGAATGAATTCAAAGAAATGCCTTCAAAGGAATTCAAAGTTTTTTAGACAGAAGAGAAAGAGGCACGGAGGTAGAGTAGACAACGATGACGTATGGGAAGTTTAGGAGCAACGAGTACTACTTCCATGGCGGTGAAATTGAGCGTCAATTTGACGATGGATGGAGAAGACCTCGTTTTATAGAAGTCTGGTCTTGACATGTCATGGCCTTGGATGTCACGACCGTGACATCCAAGGAGTGACATGGAATTGTAGTTTGCTGATTTGGCAATTCGGCAGAACTTTGGCCGTTGTCACGACCTTAATGTCACGGCCAGAAAATCAGGCTGTGACATCACTTAAACGTCAGAATTTGCCAAAAAGTCCTTATGCAAAATTGTAGATATTCGAATTCTCTTCAATTTGAACTATATTTTCAACCGATTTGAAGCTCTATGGCTCGAGTTATCCTATCTGTAATTTTATGCGACAGTTATGACCAAAATATATCATGAATTGGCATGATCCTGCACGACAAGCACTCAACAACATGTAAATACACAAAGGCATACAAGGATGATAAAATATACAATATCAAGGGAAAAATACTCTTTAATGCGAGAAAATATATCATAAAAGTACACTAAGATGTGACCGCATCAACGACCTCTGGCGAGCCAAGCTCACCAACAATAAGGTCTACGCTGAGGACGTCATGATTCTTACCAGAGACGCCCTTCTCTCCTTTGCACCTATGCTCTTGCCCGGCTTGCCTCCGCTCAACCTTTCTAACCTCCTGTATTTCCTCAAGCTACTAGAGAGCTATTTGGCTTATTCGGTCATGAAATTAAGTAATTTTGATAATTTAGACATGGTGAATTGGTTATTGAGTAATACTTTCGAAGCAATAAAAGTATAGGAGGTGAGAGAGATAAGGTGGGGGTGTGTGTGTGTGTGAGAGAGAGAGACTTGGGTAGCGTATGAAAATTTAGAATCCATATAAAGATAGTTTGGTCTTTTTCAAAAAATTGAAAAAAATCAACATTTACCATAATTTAACAAAATAACTAATATGGTTGTTTTACAATTCTAAGGTAGTTCTAAAGCAAAAAAAATATCTAGATGTAATTAAGCGTAAAACATCTTATTTTAGGTGCAGTAATGTGACATTTTCCCGATAAATAAAATCAAGAATGAAAGGATCAAGGTCTTTTTAGAATATTCCACAAAATCCGAACTAAAAAAAGTTGAAATTCGGATACAACAGTGAGTGTAATAGAATTATATAAGACATATTAACCCCACAAACTGAAACCCCGAATTGAAAATCTCATATAAAACAATAAATTCAAAATCTAATATATTATACCTACAGACTAAAATCTTAAATCGGAAATATTGAAACTCAAAATCAAATAAGCCCATAACTAAAACCATAAATCCAAAATCCAAAATGTTCAAGCCCAAAACTTAAAACCTTATAAGACTATATACAAAAATTGAAAGGAATCAATTACATATTGGAGATGCAAACATTCTAAGTTCCCTAAATCCTAAAATTAAAATTTTGAAACAAATATTCCATATGTAAAAACATACAAGGAATAAAAATTTAAGAATTACGTCAAATATGTAGTTCCTCAACAAAAAAATATTTAGAACAGAGAAAACCTAGGGGGAGAGTAAAAGGTAAAAGTTATTTACACTTTCCCACCTAATATGTGGTCTTGCTTTCCGGCCCTTCAAATTCGAATGGATTTCTGAAAAAAATTATGCATTCATATATGTATATGAATCTTTTTATATGCATTAATTTAATAGAGTATTTTATCTTTTTTATAATCTTACTGGTGAATATTACATTGTTAAAAATGACTTGAAATGACAAAAATATCCTCAATCTTTTTAAAAAATAAACTACATGTTGATAAAATTAGTATTTAATCAAATTGAAAAATATATATCTTTCATCAAAGAGTTATATTTATAAATTCTAAACATTTTTTTAATTGAATGAGAAATTATGTCATTTTGAAAAAAAAACGGAGATCAAGTGGACTTGCATGTGACCTATTTTTTAAAAGTTTTGATGAATATTTACAAACTGCCATAATTTAGATGGCTCGTGATAAATTGTTACCATAAACATAATACACAGGCATTTCCTACAAAAATAAGATAGGTCAATTGTCTTTTTGTTTTTGCAGTGAAAATCACTTCTCATTCCATGGAAGAGGACAAGTATCAGTTATAGCATACTTCTGAGAGCAATCTTAATATTTTTCTTATTCTTCAGAGTGACAGATCCACATACATTCAAAGATAGCTTGCATAACAATTTAACATATAGCCGTTGTTATTACACAATACTTTTTATAGGGGTGGAATGGTTTACACATTATTTTCATTGGTTTCGGTAGGTTTAGTTTCTACAGATAGTTCAATTTTTGTGACCTTAATTTTGGTGCATCCAAGACCTGAAAATATAACTAGCTTGCAACTAAAAACATCTATTCCGACCAATACTTAGGATTCAACAGCTCATCACAAGCTAAAATGTAACCAATCTTGAAATAAACTGATAAAATTACCATGAACAGCAGAGGGCAAACAGAAATGACATTAATTTATACATAACAACAATAACAGACTAGCAACAACAACAAATAGTCTGTTTAATTCCTTTATATTCAAGTTATGAGGATGAGTTTCCACATTGCTTTCTTGTCTAAACTTTATTTCTCTCCAAAAGACACAACCTTTGAGTTGCAATGGGGCATGATCACAAATCCGGGCTTAGCCAAAGATCGCCATCGCTTCGCTTGATCTTCCCCCATTTTAGAGGTTTCTTCACAAGACTTAACTTCTCCATGGAACAGCAACTCAAAGGGTCTGTGTTTCTCTCTCCCTCTATCAGAATGTCAACCTCCAAGAAGGCTATGAAGGCGAAGCCAACGCCATATTCTGACGAGCCTAAGGCCAACACGGACAAAGGAAATCAAGAAGATGGAAGGGTTAATGATTTTGAGGATGAATTCATGTATTCAAAATCGCCAAGTTTCAACATATATTTAACTGAACCAATTCTTGTTCGCGAGGATGAGAGTAAGTACTAGGCAATTGACCTTTACACCCAAACTTGAGATTTCTATGTTATTTCTGAACTAATAATAATATCATAGGGCAAACACAATATTGCTACATGCTTGCAGGTAAGGACAGTGACAAAGATAAACCAGTATTGATACAATATAAGGACGCAAGTAATGGATCTCCTAACTCTCATGAGGTAAACACATGCAAACCATATTTCATATGTAACTAGGATTATGCTATTGTTACCTTAAAGTTCATATAAGATTCATTTTCTGCAAAAAATAAAGGACACTGAAAAGAAGATGGAACAAGACGGGAGGAGATTCATGAAGACAAGATCATGTGCTATTAGAAAGAAACTGTTATTATTACGGCATGCAATACGCAACATGAGGGCGCGCTTTACCGGAAAAAAACAACTCTGATCCTCTTTGATCGAATGAATTCATCCTCTGCGGAGGGAAAAGATGGAGGAGAATCGATTGTGTAATACCCATTTTGTTCAAGTAAAAAAATATTGCAAAGTTTGTTTCCTTTCTTGAGCACTGAATGAAACAATCAAGACACCTCTTCACACCAATTGTATATAACTACTAAAACTGAAAAGACATATGATAACTTGCATAACAATTTACCAGTTACATACCATGAAACTGAAAGATAATTGTTCTTGGTAAACCAAACTACTCGGCATACAAAATGTAAAGCTGTAATATATATTAGACAGAAGAGAAAGGGGTACTCTGCATATTAAAGATAGCCTAGCAGCACATAAACCCCAAAATGACTTTCTCCAGCTAATTCGCACCTGCATTGACAGGTTCAATTTAGGATCATAATGATACCGTATTTTCAGAATCTATGCATCATAGCTATATACTCCTGTCATAAAAATGAGTATGATAGATGAAGAATGTTTTTCGTTTCTGCTCAAGATCATATTTCACTTCTTTTCGATAAACATGACAACAAATGCATGTAAATTCCTGATTCCTAGTGAATTAAGTAGAGATAGAAGAGGAATTCATACTTACTCAAGGGAAGACTGAAGAGAGGAACTCCTCATCCTCTAGGGAAATGGGCATATTCTTCGACTTCAATATGAAACCAACTGCTTCTTCATTGAACTCCAGAAGGAAAGCCAACTTTATGAGCTCAACCAGTGCACCAGTGCATTGTTCATTTTCCCACAACACCCCCTCGGATATTACTTCAGAGAAATATGTAGCATGTTCAACAAGATTTTTGTATCCATCAGCCCTGTCCATCTTCTGCACATAAAGCTTGGAAAGCTCTCTGTCCCAACGAATGTTTCTGCTTGCTTTCACGTCAACTGTTTTCCCAGAAGAAAGGGACAGACAATAGCTTAGCTCGATTGGTGCACTCGTCTCAAATACAGTAAGATTCAGGAGGTACTTCACAGCTTCCTGCCTCTTCTCCGAACCCATGTTCAATGAAGGATCAGATAAAAAGCCTATGATAAGTTTGGCCAGGCCTTTCTTGACCAAAGTATCCTTGGAGTTCACCTCCTTCATCTCCACGCGGTCCACCACACTTAATTCTTTCTTCTCCACAGACTCGGAAATGGTGCGCACCCCTATCTTCTTATATATCTCAGTCATCTTAGTCATAGACAAAGACTTGCCTACCTGAGGATACCAGACGAATAACGGGCAAGGTGAATCTTTTTCAAACAGATCCTTCAGCAAAAGGTCATCAGCGATGAAAACATCAGGCTTGTCAAGTAATAAGATCCCATCAGAGGATGAACTAGCAGGAATCTTCATCATGTTTTCAGATAGAGTTTCCGCCATTTTTGAGCTCCAGTGCTTAGTAATGTACCCCCAGAATGAACAGCACTCTGTAAGAGACAACTTCTCTTTCGAGCTTTCCCAACCTTTCCAAAGCTTGCAATAATCATCCACAGAAGGATTAGACTCAACGCCCATAGACTTGGAGAAATAGCTGAGTAACTTGGCATCGTAGTGCTTGTCCAGAGCATGTAACTGCAAAGTGAACAGATCGTCCTTGTCATGTAGAACACATTCATGAGGGCTCACCCACTTACCTTTATCAGTTCCATTCGGGATCCAAATACTACGATCCCTTTTACTGTCTTCTGGTTGCCAATTAAATTTACTCAAGTAGTTGTATATGCGGATTATAGTGGAGAATGTTGAGTGTACATCAATGTGGCTAGAAAGTAGCGAGCATCCTTCCTTTACATCGACAGTAACTCCAATCTTCTTTAGCTCTTCCTTGTAGGATGTAATCTCAGGACCATAAACCCCCTCATCAATGAAAGGCCCATCTGCCTTTTCCAAGTGTGAACCCCATTTTGAGTCAAACAACAAACACTCTTCCGGGTGCTTATAACCAATATGGGTCTTTAACCAGATCTGAGAAACCTTGTTCATAAAAGACGCTGGTAAGGAGACAGTGGCCTCTTGCAAGCGTATGCATTCCAACAACGATAGTGCAACAGAGCGGGATAGGTAGCTGGAATCCTTAGAGAAAGAGAGACCAGAAACTACAAACTTCACGCCAGCTTTGAACTCAACAACTACTCCCAAACCTTTTAGTTCATTTTTGTATTCATGAATTTGCTTTCCATAATAGTTGTCAGTGTCTGCAATGAAAGGAAGAGTAGTTATCTGAGAGATAGATTCCCAATCTGAGTTGTATAGAATGCAGTCTTTCGGAGATCTATAATCACCAAGGCGAGTCCGCAACCATTTCTGCTCTTGGATGCATTGCTTAAAATCTGACGGAAACTTGAGAGTTCCCTTCAACAGTCGGTAAGATGACAAGAAGGATAGAACATTTTTTTTTGTCAGAGAAGACTGTGACACGTGTTGCCTAAAAGTACTGGCAAACTGTTTCACTGCATCATCAAAATCCACCACTACCTTCATTTGCTTTAACTCGTTTCTGTAATGGAGAATGCTTCCGCCATAGAAGTTTTGCTCAATCAGTGGGAAACTGTTAAAAACCTTTAAAAGGCAACCCCAGATGGGATCATACAAGAAGCATTCACTGGGAGACTTGTAACCGCAATCTGTCTTCAAGCACTTGATACCTTCGAGTGAGGTACAAATTTTTGCTGGGGACACCTTTTGAGAAAGACATTTCAGTAACAGTAGAAGAGCCTCGGGAGTCAGAAATGTTAAGTGCGAAGGACTCTTCAAGTGGTCGATGACAAGGTTGTATCTATCATTGAAACCAATTACAACGCCAAGCAACTGGAGTTCTGTTTTGAACCGAAGAATGTCTTCACCATAGTAACTTCTATCAATGAAGGGGACATCGCTGATCTGGGATGGGACTTTCCATTCCTCACTGAACAGAACAGATTCTCCTGGAGACCTTTCACCATGCGACGTTCTCAGCCATCTTCCCTCTGTAATACTGCTGATGAGTTTATCAGGAGAAAGCATCCTGTCCCTCAAAAACTTTATGAAATTAAGGATCGAGAATACATTGGCTCTGGTCAGTGAGGAAGATGCCATGGACATGAAATGTTTCCCTATAAATGCATAAGCCTCTTCATGATCAAACATAACTCCAATTGCTTTAAGCACCTCTTTGTACTCTTCTATTTTATCTCCATAGAAGCTCTTGTCAATCAATGGGATATCTACTAGCACTGACCCGTTCTGCAAAATATCTCCCCATGATTTGGCAAGATGGAATGTCTGTGAGGGAGGCATGTAGCCATAACTTCCACCAGTAATAACTCTCAACCAGCTGCCCTTCTTTATTGAAGTCATGAATTTCTCTGGAATTTGAATCCCTGTACGTTTGAGGTACTGAATCCAATCCAACAACAAGAAAGCATTCTGCTTCGTGAGAGGTGAAAATGCAGCAGGCATCACAGCATTGGGAGGACGGGTATGGGGGACATCAGTGGCAGCAACATGAGATTTCAGGAACGTTATGAGCTCTTCCTTTGGAGTATATTGACATGCAAAATGTCCCGGACGCAAGTAGTCTTCTCCCAGCTCAACATAACCCTCTTCTCTCCATGGGTTTGAACCAATAAGCCCTGCCCATTTGCTTCCACTTGCAGGAACTAGAACCCCCTTCCTGTTTTTGATCAGGTTTCCATAGCTGTCTAGAAGGGGCATTTTACCAGAAAAAATTCTGACATCACTATCAGACAGATACTTTTTCAAGAACGAGTGATATAAGAAGTGCCCATATGCAACAATAGGCTTCCGGCTATCACTGAGAGAATCACATATCTCATTTGCATATTCAGAAACAGGCAGAACAGAAACATTTGCCTGCTCGGTAAGCCACTGCAAGATCTTCTCCCGTTTGATAAACAATGTGAGGGCTTTCTGTGTAATTTCAGGCACAAAATAACAGCCCCCACACGTGAATACCTTGTTCCAGTCTATCAACCATGACGTATGATCAGAATTACTGGCTATGCACACCCAAAAATCATCACCTGAGTTAGCAGATTTCTGGATACTGCAGAAGGAGACATTCCCATCAAGGCCTACATACTTAATAAGTGGAATGCTCTTTATTGAGGTACTGTGAAATTTGGAGCTCCAACCATTAGCAAGAAATAATAGAAGCTTCAGATAAACGTCATCAGACACTGACGCTGCAATACCAGAGCCCTGTATACAGTTAGCATACCATTCATTGTCCACTTGTTTCACCCCCAAGAACTCCAGTATCTGATCATATTCAGCTTTATCAAATGAAGAACTCAGAATGAAACATCCATGAGATGATAGATTTTGCAAGCTCAGACCCTGCCCCCTTGCCTGCTTCAAGATATCCCAGAAAGTAGGCATGATTCTAGCCACGTCGCAAGGTTTGTGAAAGAACTTTTGTCCCGTGTATGACTCACTTGGAACAATGTGTTCTTCAACCAGTTTTGCTCTGATGGACTCCCTCACAGCATTCAACTCCTTATAAGTTGATTCATTGATTGGCAAGAACTTAAACATACGAGGAACATTAGATAATGGAGCTTCCGTAGTTCCTTTCACAAGTGCAGAAAGTGCATTAATGAACGCAGTGGGTACACAATCAAGAATTCCTTTATTCCATTTGTCGTCAAAAAGAATATATTCTCTGGATGACGACAGAATGAAATCTGACTGGATGATAAATGGGAAATTTGTAACCATTTCTGTTGGGAGAAATGCATAGACACCTGGTAAACTCCTGCCATCTCTGCATAGACGCTCTCCATTTGGGAAAGCCAAAGTGATCACCAATTCCTCCGCGTCCATCCTCTTATCTACTTTGTTCTCATGCCTGACAGGGAACTTCTGCCTCCACATATAGTAACTGCATTCAGCTCCAGAATTATTGCTGTTTATGTCCGCCGAGAGATACAGTGTGTAGGACTCCGCGTCAATGTTCTTCCGCGTCAAAAAATTAGTCTCGCGCAAAATGGATATTGCACTTAAAGTACTGAGCCTGGGATCCTCGGTATCTTCCTTGACAGAAAGGCACTTAATCTTGGAAAGGAATAGCAGAACCTCCGGATGGATACTTGAAAGTTGTTGCTTGACGGGTTTGAGCTTATCAGCCTTCAGAGGCAACACTATTGTAGTCGTTGGAAGAGCAGAAGCAGAGCCATAGATTTTTTGTAAGTCAGAAAGGGTTAGGTATTCAACCCATTCAGGAACTATGTACCCAAGATTGCACTGTAGGCAAGGAGCTTCATCAAACTTCAGCTGGTAGCCATTGCTGAATATATGGGGCTGAGAAGTGATCAGAAATACACTTTTAAAGCCAATACCTGAAGTTAGACAGGGAAAAGTTATGGCAACCCCAAAACAAGCACTAGGATTATAGTTTTTACCATTAAAAACAGTTATCTGTCTAATTGAACATTCCACCGTTGTCTACCCTTTTTGTTTGATCGAATGAAAATATGGTATTTTAAATCAATTAGCTTAACTCTTGCTAGCATACATTAGTATGTAAAAGTCTATCATACTAGTATCTTCCCAATTATCTTAACTCTTGCTAGAATACATTACTCTGTAAAAGTCTACCATAATAGTGTCTTTTCATACATTGCTTTTTCCTTCAGCTTTTTTATGAAAAAAGTCAAAGTGAGCAAATCATTAGCAGCACTCCCATGACATGAGAGTAAGTAGAGAGTAATTGCTTTCAAAACTCTTAGCCAATGCATGGAAACACACTAGTGTATTAGACTTTTATAGAATAATATATGCTAGCAAGAGATAAGAAAATTAAATAAAGTACCATAGTTTCATATTTAGTTAAAACAGTGGAACTTCTATTGATTTCTTGAGCAATTACAGGTTTTCTTTCAAGATATAAATTGGGACTTCAACAACATTCTTAAATAAGTCAAGATGTCAGTGTTTTCCCCGAATGACAATGCAAGGAATAAGCTGTATGTTAAAAGGATATAAAAAATATTACACTTACTCTGCATAGGCTATATTCCAAATGAATCAAAAATTCAAACTGAAGAACATTGTTTTGTAGACATTTGTAGCTGCTTTTGATGATTTGGAAAAACTATAAGCTTCTCATGACATATGAAATGAGAAATGCTAGAGTTTGTAAGTAAAGGTTATACGTATGATTGAGAGGACTTGTGTATGGACAAATAAAAAAATGCATCACAAATGGTATAGCATGGCAGTGAGAAGTTATTGAAGAGCAAGTACCTTTTTCGCCAATATATCCACGCTTCCTGTTGCCTTTCTTGGTGGACCGCCCAACACTGCAAACAGATTCTATGTTTTTAGCAGAGAAACCCTTCTCATTATTGAAAATGAGCAAGGTTGCAGGAGCTCCAGTGTGAGTTATGTCTTTAGCAGTGATAACAAACTCAAGAGATGGGTCAACATCTTCCAAGTACTCATTGTCTTCAGCATTCTGTAATAAGAAAACATATCATAAATGATTAAATCATATTTACAATTTGAAATGTGGCTGAACATGTAACATCAATTATATAAAATATAACACATTGAACATATTATATCATGATCTAAACAGGTTTTGGGATCAAAGGTGTGATGATATGGCAAACACTGAGCCTTTAATTAGGCACACAATTATGTTCATGTAACTTACTGTTTCTATAACAAAAATCAAACACTGAATTCCCACGGCATCATTATTTGTTCATCTCATATAATACTTTTGAAAATCAATTTGCATCCTACTATCCAACCATTTACCATCAACCAGTAAGTGAGCAGAACCAACATCACACTAGCCAGAACCAATTTTTTTCTCAGCATCCAAACAAAGGGTTCCATGGAATAGAATGGGTTTATTATTTCATTTTCAGAATTAAACAACAAAAATAAAACATGGGCCCAAACCCACGATAAAAACTTCAAAAAAGACACAATCCATAATGAACACAACAATGCGAGAGAGTTTAGAAGGCAAAAACCTGTATGAGCTCCATCAGGAAGTGTACATCTTTGGCGTACAACTCAGCAGAGAGGTTCTTAATGGCCTGATGAAGATCCTCAGTTAAAGGGCTCACCGGAGAGAGTGAAGCGACCCTCCGAAACCGAATCGGCGAGACTGTTTAGGGAGGTATCGTTTGGTTGCTAATTCGCCGAAAAGCCCCAGACCTGAAGCTTCTCAAATCTCCCTCCAACCTCACCATCCATGTAATTTCAGAGCTCCAATGACCGCTGGCAATCCAACCTCCATGCGAGTCCTCACTCGCCCCAATTCCTCCTCCTCTACGCCTTCTCTGCCGCCTCCCCCAGATCCTCCTCCCGGCGTCGCCGTCGTCGGCTTCATCAGCCGCCGCCCCGACGACTCCGCTCAGTTGATCAATCGGGTTCTGGACTCCAACGTCTTCGGCTCCGGCAATCTCCACAAGCTCCTGCGTGTTGAGACATAAGAGGTCAAGGACTGGTTCAAGTCCCGGAGCTTCGACAGATCTAGATAGACAATACCAGTAAGGCCGAGGGTCATTTTTAGGGCTGTGCAAACCCGGTTAACCGGAACCGGTAAGCAAAACCGATAACCGAACCGGTCAACTCTGGTTTTTAAAATTTAAAACCAAGACCAGACCGGTAATGGTCCAAAACCGTCCACACGGTTAACCGAAAAAAACTAACCGATTTTCCGGTTTAACTGGAACCGGATATAAACATTAAACTATTTCAAATTAATTTGTCCTAATTAGAACAATTAATTTTTAATTTAAAAGGTGTACTCGTTCTCAACCTAATTAGAACAATTAATCACAATATTAAACCATTTTTGAAAATGGCAAATAT
>JAYMTP010001488.1:0-23812 GCA_036897365.1 Geranium brycei | reverse complement strand
TATATTTCGGTATATGAAATGAAATAGTCAAAATTTTGTGTGAATCTTGTATTTGTTAAAACGAAATCATGAAATTATAGAAATTTAAATAGTAAAAAATATGTGTAAATCATATAATCAAGAAAATAAAATAATGAAAATGAAAAAAATATACTAATTCATGAAATAGTGAAAATATGTGTAAATCTTGTATTTGTAAAAATAAACTCATGAAATCATACAAAAAGTAAATTAGAAAATAAATTGTATTTGTAAAAACAAATCCATGAAATTTAAAAAAAAATAAATTAGGAAATAAACTTAATCAAATTTAACTAAATTAGATCTTGTAAACAAAAAAGAAAATAATTTAATGATAAAAAATACGAAAATATCCTTATAACGAGTCAGCAAAAATCAAAACCATCCAAATATTGATCTAATGATCACAATTGATTCTCATTTTCTCATGTAAGTTGTGAGTTCTCACTTGATTACGCCTCTAACTTGACTAAACAATCACACGTAATGTCATATAAAAACACATTATCGGTTCTCAATAAAATTCACGAAATAATTTGGACGAACATAACAAAGACCCGGTATCCTCAATCTAACACAATAAAGCGTGAGATTTTTGTATCCTCCTTGTTGTCATCCCTACTTACATAACAAATAACACATCATATACGGTACCCGTAGTTGGTGAGACCGTAAATTCTTGACTCGAATTACAATAATATAAAAGGTTAAGTAAGAAATGAACAAAATTCTAGTGACATGTTAAAATATGATTCATCTTAAAGTCCAATTTAACACACAGAAGTCCTAACTAGATTCTTTTTTAACATTACATCAATAGTATCTAACCATAAAACCCTTCACCATAATCAGATTAGTTGAGGTGTCTCTACACATACTTAATATTTAAGTAGCCATTTTGATAAAAAGTTAGGTGTGAGAAGTAAACAGTAAAAACCTCCATGAAAATAAATGAGATCTTATTATCAATCAATCAATAGGCAAATTGAATAGGGTGGAGATGGGCATGTCCCCCAACAACCATCCACACATTTATATATTCTCTGAAGGGTAGAGGACAAACAATAAGACCAGACCACCAGACAATATGTTTGGAATTGGGGCATCTTTTATTTACTAATCTTTTTATTTTTTTATTTCTTTTTCCCTCTATCTACTAAATAAATACACCACAAACCTCCACTAATAATACCATACCAGTAGCACTAGTACCTGAAATTATGCAGAAAATGGGTTTCAAGTTTCCTTTCTTTTTTCCCAGAAAAGCAATATATAATCAAACACCTAACACAGTGTTTGACAAAACAAATACTTAATTAATACACATATTCTACTTTAAATGGATCAAACAAAACAAAGCAAAACCATTTACATATAGCATATGCAATATTGTATTCTTCATCAGACACCAATCAGAATTACATTACATGGCAGAGATCAAACCTAAGACATAGAGGACTGTCTACAGTTACATTCTTAATACTAAGGTTTTTTTTGTAGTGCACAAATCCTAAAATACTCAGAACATACATAATAAGGAACAGAGGGCTTTGCTTGGACTTACTGCCCATTTATGGCTTACATGCAGCATTTAAATTAAAAGGCCACCTCCAACAATATCTCCATTCTTCTCACAGTATATCGCGCTAGTTGCGATTCTTGCACTTCTCCATCGCCCTTGGAGCTGCAACCAACATATATACATCAAAATTAATTAAGTTCTCGAGTCACTAGAGAGGGAGTTTTGTGCATACAAGGCTTTTTATTGGATAATCAGAAGTTACGGTTTTTAACTTTCTAGGGTTTAGGGGAAAATGCGCATACCTAGCCCGATGGCATCTGAACTCTTCATGATTCGCATCCTCTTGCAAGATTCAGTGAACATTCTGCAGAAGAATTAACAAGTGACAAAATTAGTTGTCGGCCGTGGGGTTCCATATTTGTAATTTAAGGAAATGCTTGTCCTTTCCGTTCACATCACAGTTCAAATATTGCAGCTCATCAATTTGAAGTTTGGTGAGTAAAGTAATAATTGATGTGATCAATTACACATAAAAAAGAAAGTGACGTGATCATTAAAAAGGAATGTGATAATCGATGTAGACCTCAAGGAATCGGCTATACTTCACATGGTGATTAGATTAGATTAGATAAATGATTTGAATAAGAAAAAGGAAACCCAAAATTAGGATTCTTGAAGTTCGTAAGAAAAATTCAAAGTCAGGGCACGATGTAGATCAATATGCAGGAGACGATTAAAATTTGATGGCTTTTTAAAAAAAATAAAACAGAAATTCATGATTTTGTAATCATTCATCTCTCATCTATGGTAAGTGTTAACCCGACTCATACGAATCAGCTCATGGTACAGAAATGGAAAATTGAGTTTGGAATGACGCTTACTCCCAAGGGACATCACCAACTAGCATCCAATCCCCATCCTTGTCTTCGTAGGTCAGAACATATTCAGAACCGTGGAGAAGATCCATCAACCTACTCTCGCTCAACCCATCGCGGCTGGGAGCTCCATGAGAGCCGCACTGCCCTGTATCATTTATCCAATCACAAGAAATTAATCCCACAATAAAAATATGCATCAATATGAGAGAGTTGTGCATGTACATGCAAGTCCTATATGTAGCTAAAATTGGGAGATCGGGTACAGAAAGAGAGTACAGTACCTATGGTAAAGCATCTAAACATCTTTTCCAGAGCAGAAGAGAGATCAACGTAGCTGCCATAGGTCTTCAGATCAACCTTCCTCAGGTAAGGTGCACCGTCCATGCTAACCTTAACGTACAGACACCCTGATCCAGATTTGCCTTCAGCGTCATCTTCGTTCTTTTGAGGATGAGAAGCCATAGTGTTCTTCCGAAACGAACGAATTGGTGGCCATCCCACAACTTGAGCTCTGCCATACACAATACAGAAGGAACTTAGTCAAATACATTTACTTCTTGACAAAAAAAATCCTTATGAATTCAATTTCACCACTATATACCTAACAAGTATACTGAGTCTCATGTCTCATCTATGAAAGGCCAAAGAAGAAAATCCAAGCAGTATGATACAAAATATATATTGCTTTCCTATTCTCAAAAGCATGGAGAAGGCACATAAAACTTCAAAGTAATCATAAGAGATTGCTTACACAACTATGTATCAAAACTACGGACAATTGGACATGGAAGCCCATAATTCTTACACATGCAGGGAGGGATTAGGTATATGTATATCTCAACTTAAGCACATCACAAATTCTAGCTTGAAACAGATATACATAACAACACACAAGTATAGAGCAATAAAATAAACTTCTTTCTTATTTTCAGAAAAAATCCAAAATCCCAATTATCTCCTCTATATCCTAGAACTAGATGAAGAACAAGCATAAAATTCAAATTTTCACTATCCAAAAGCAAAATAACCCAAAATCAATTTCACCTATACTCCAACTTCTCACACTAACCAACCTCATTCCCTAATAAATATACACAACCAAGATAATTCTCAAAAATCAAAACCCAAAATCCCAACAAATTAATTCTTATTTTCAGAAATTAATTCCAAAATCCCAATCACCTCCTCTATCTCCTAGAACTAGATTCAAAACAAGCACAAAACTCAAATTTTCACCATCCAAAAGCAAAAGAAACCAAAACCAATTCCACCCATACTCCAACTTCTCACACCAACCAACCTAACTCCTTCATAAACATACACAACCAAGATCATTCCCAAAAATCAAAACCCAAAGCCACAACAAACCCAACAACCATGATCAAATAGAGAAAGGGAGAGAGTTACTTTGCAGCAGGAGCAGAAACCTGAGGCTTCTTTTCAACCACAGGCTTGGGTGGCTGATTCACACCATCCTTCACACCCTTCACACCCAAACCAATCTTCTGATTCACACCATCAGACCCACCACCATTAACACCTCTAGGAGAGAACAACCCTCCACCACCACCACCACCTCCCTTACCCAAATCAGCCTCAGATCCACCATTCCCAGCAAAAACCCACTTCCCAGAACCACCATCGATGGCGTCGGAGAAGCCCCTTTTGGCCCCAGAAGAGACCAAGCTCTTCTCTGACCCAGGCAAGCCCAGCCTCAGCTCAGTGGCCTCAAAATTCAACTCACCAGACCCTTCCATGGAAGGAGGAACCTCCGATAACCCTATGTAATCATGCTCCACAGACACAGACATCGATTATAGCTCCACACAGATCGTAGAAACCAAAAACCATCAACAACGAAGAAGAACAAAGAGAGTGATGAGAATCGGTACAGTGAAAAAGAGAAGGTTCTTAGAGGCTTTTGGGTTTTCTGGGTTTCGGGTTTGGGTTCGTTCCTATATAAAAAAAATTCACAGACAAATTTGTAACAGCTACAAATCAAGAAATGCACAGTTTTTTTCCTTCTTCTGAATATATAAATAGAGAGACCAATTCGAAGCAACGCAGTGGAGAAGAAAGAAAGTGAGCTGGTTCTTGTAAACGGAAAATGAACTGTTCAAGCGTAATTTTTGAAAAAAAAAGAAGAAAAAAGAATTTATTCTTTTTAGGATTTTATTTCTATTTTTATTATCTTTTTAAAATATTCATGTACACCTTTTTCTCCGACAAGTCACAGAAAGTTCCCGACAAACTTTCCGATTATGCCCCTTTCTTTTATTCCCTTGACAAAAATAAATTAAAAAATATTAATGTTTATTCGTACTTGCTTCGAATTATTGGTGGGTACTAAAATGCGCTGGTCATGCTAAAATGCGCGTGTGATGCTAAAATGCGCCGGGGACAGGGTAAACGGAATCGCAGAAAGGGATGGGACGAACAAGATTTTCTCGGATTTTCAGGGAAAATTGAAGAGAAAGGAGAGAGGGTTTTGGCGGATGTGGTGTTTGGATGCTGGGAAAATTGGGGAGAAAATGGTGGAAAATAGAGGAATTATGGAAAAGCTGACAGGAGAGAGGAGAGGTCTCTCCGTGGGATTGATAGAGAAGTGACTCTGAAATTTTTGGTGTGCCTATTTTGCTTTCTACAATCCAAGCGTGTCCCGATCCTTTATTTTTTTTCTCAGAAAATATTTTGTGACTGCTATGGAACTGTCTCTAACTGTTTTTTTCTTCGATTGTTGGGTTTTTTTGTCCCAGAGTTATTGGTTGCTTAAAACTAAAACTAATACATATTTAACAAAAATATACATTGATGATTAGGAGAGTTAGGATATGAATGAATTGAAACTCCCCCAATTTGCAATGATTTATAGATTGCAACTAATCAAAAATCAATCAAAATCAAAAATCAATCAATTAGAGCATATTACTTATTTTAAGACATCGATTTACATTAATCGAACTTAAAATATTAGTCAACAAATGATAAGTTAAAAATAATATAAAATACGATAAGTTCGGTGGATTCAAAACTAAACTTAATTACAACAATTTAGTTTCAAATTTTACTTTTAACCGAATTGGTCGGCTCGCTTCTATTTTGAACCGTTTCAACTCGAAATCAAATTATCGACAGTCTTATCTTAATCATATTAGTTGAGTTTGACAAACAATAGACTATATTTAAAATCAAGTCATTGTTATATATAGTTTTGTCACATTAAATATAAAAAATTGAATGTAAAGGCATAAGTTGTATGGTTAACCACACAAACAATATGTTTAATTTTTTAATGATTGAATTCACAAACCACAATATTAAACTAATTTTTTGAAGTGGATACAACCATTTAATTAACAAATTACATTTTCAATCTTTATAAAATATCATGTAATATATGACTTCAATCTATTTATTAATACCAGATTATCATTCATGTTCCATTAATCTTGTGCTTATTTTAGTGGCTACAATAATTTAGTACACCTTATCTTTATATAGAATCAAACGACATCATGTCTTATCCTTATCTTTAAAAATCAATATTATTCAAACATAAAATGATTAGAGGGCCTAAAGCAAGTTTCTTTACCTATATAAAGAAGAAGTCAATAATGCAATCAAATTTGGCAATAAGATGAAATGAGAGGGGGTAAAATGGTAGTTATGAAGGTGAACTAATAATGGACAAGACACCATTAAATAAAGTGTAGCACGGTTCAAAAGAAGTGGACGCAAATAAGATGGGTCGTTGGGGAGCATAACGGCGTTATGTTTTCAAGTTGACGCCGTCTATTTCAATAAAGTTTACGATAATTAAGGTGTTATTATAATGAGGTCATCAAGAAAACATGCCTCACCTACCAACTTTACTCAAATTTTATACTGCTATTTTAATACATATTTTGAAAATAAAAGTGTTTTTTGAGGAAAAAAAAAGTAATTTGATTTGTGCATCAAGACAAGACTTTCATAAAAAACATCAAACAAAATTGAAGACTTTTAGAAATTAATATCATAACAAACATTTTATTTTATAATTTATAAAGGCTACAAATCAATAAAGTTAAGGTGTTTTACAGAATGTTAAGGTATTTTACAAAAAGTGATTGCTTATTTTTGTTTCTACAGAAAATAATTGTGTATTTTTGTTTTCTTGAAAATGTGAGCATTTATTCAAAAATGCTCTTGAAATTAAAATTTTACAAATACAAATAAAGAATATGTTTTTCAACTCAATCTCGTCGGTTTTTTTTCATAATTCTGAACTCGCTTTAATCTAAAGTCTCCCAAACGAACGCTGATGACATGAGAAAGAAGAAGAAAATCGACTATCTCGAGTTAAAAAATTAATTGATTTAACTTCAATATCATTTTCATCAATATTTTAAAAAATATAGGCATTTATGCAACAAAATGGTAAGTTGATAGACACTAAATAATAATGCAAGGTCACTTTTAATAATTTAGCCTCAAAAGTACAAGTGGCTATTGTTGTAAAAAAATGCTAAACACTGAAAGGAGGAAAATGGCTTTCTAGAAACTAATTGAAAATTAATTAATCATAAACTAATTGAGAACTAATCACGTTCTCAACATGCCCTTGTTCTATTTCATAATATACCCATCCTCATAGAGTGATGGTAACTAATTGATGAAATAAAATACTACTGATTTCATATATATTTAACCACCTATCCAAAACTCATAAAACATATTCAACCCAATACAAATTAAATCCATAAATATTTTTCCTGTGAATTGTAACATTAACTTTGAAACAACTAAAATGAACACTTGAAACCTGCAAATTAAAAGACAAAAAACGCTAATTTTATTAGATTAATCGGTAATTTCTTTTCTCGTTTTGAAGCACATTTTACACTTTCCAATGGTGTTTTGAGCCCCTAATTCCCTCCAAATCCAAGGCTTTAGTTTCACTTTGTCTACCAAAAAACAAAACTAAATTGTCAACTATTGATGTTGAAACACTAAATAATAATTATTTTTCTCAGCAAATAAAGGCAAAATAATTATATAAAAGTCTTTGGTTGAGTCCTAATAATGGGGAGACCACTTGACATTCGCACCCTCCATTTATTAATTTTATTTTAAACAAACAAAGAAAATGAAAAATTAAATAAAGAGCAAGACTCGAGACAAAATTCCAAGACTTTGAATTTTAATTTCAACTCACTTACGCAACCTTTTTCACAAAACCTGGCTTCATGTCTTCAGTTTTCTGAACAAAATTTTCATTTTTCTTCAACACTAATTCAGCACCCATAACGTGAGCAGAAAGCATAACATCAATTCAACGAAACATTTTTATATTTCCTATTCAGAAAAAAACAATATTTAAATTCATAGCTTAGACCATACCTTATCCAAAGTCCAAGCTGCAAGCACAAACATTCTTGATTCTTAAATCTTCATTAACCTGTATTCAAACATTCTTAATCTTCACATAATGTCGTGAATTTATCCACATGCAATAAAATTGCTACTAGCTATATCTTTTGGGACAAATACGAATCAGGACAAAGAAGATGATAGGATTTGGAATCTTCCTAGTACATGAAGACATCAATTTTCAGTCTGTAGAAGTGGATACATATTATCATCTCTTTAACAGCTATGTGTCCTTTTTACCCTATTTCATCCCCAATTCCAAGTGCAATGAGTGAAAAGGGAAAGGAAATGTGAGTTCAATAATGGACGGGTCTTTTATCAAAATGATGAATACTGGGGAAGAAAAGGAAAGGAGGGAGAGAGAATCTCCCAATGGAAGACCCACACAACGCAGACTCACAACAAGGGCATTTGATTCCCCAGTGGTGGTGGTGGGCCACGAGAGGAAAGGCAAGTTAGTAGAAGTCCGGAGAGTATCAACTTATCGAGCAGTGGCAATGCTGTGGGATCCCACATTGCTCGACTATTGGGGTTTGAGGGTTCTTTCCTTTCCTTATCACCCTCTCCTTTTCTGGGTTTGGCCGAGCTCAACTATCCCAGGCTAATGTTCGGTAGTGCCACCAAGTGGGTCCTCGCCATTCCTATGTATCCCTCCTAGTCCTCCCCATGTGTATGGTTGCTTAATGGGATAATTCAAGATAAAGCTAAGCAAAGACCAATGCTTGTTTGGTCAGCTAGTCAAGCACTTGAACTTGAGTAAGACTTAAGTTTGAGTCTCAAACGACAGTGTTGGGCCTCTCTCTGCCAACCAATGTCGGGTCAAGTGGCAAAAATAGAGCTCCCTTCCTCACAAGGGCAAAAAACTAAGCAAATGGGCTGGCTCGATAAGTTGCAACTAAGGCTGTCCAAAAATAACCGAACCAAACTGAAAACCAATTGATTTGGACTCATGGCTCATTCTAAGTGATTAATCTTTATTAATTGAGCCTAAAAATATTGGTCCAACAATAAATAAGTCAAAAAATATGTTGAGACCGGCCCCAAATGTGATAAATTCATGAAAATCGGTTCAAAGAAAATCTAACCTAAAACTGGTAAGTCAAAACGGTCTAAAATCTAAGAATTTCATGAAATTTGGTTCGTACAAAACCGAAGAAAACCAAATCCAACATGTTCAAACCGAACCGAATCGAACCGAATTCTATCAGTTTGGTTTCGGTTTTTATTTTCTTAAAACCGAATTGATCGTTTCGGTTCAAAACCAAACCGACTCAAAATCGAACCGTGAACAACCCTACTTGCAGCCCTAAACCACCACCATACCAAGCCCCACCAGTACCCACCCACCCAGAAATGAAAGATTCTCTCTTCCCCTTTCCTCAAATGATCAAAGCAGCAGAGAAGGGAAAACTAATTTTGCCATGATAGCCTCAGCTTATGACCTCTATTTTTAGCACTAGACACATACTCTGATTATGGAGCTCCAATTAACCCAAAGTAACAGAAGGCAGTTTCTTTGCCTTTGTTCATGTACTCAGTTCTAAGTCAGAGTGAGTGGGAGGTCTCAGTTTTAAACTGTGACTAGGAGTGCCTATAAACTAAAACAGTCAAAGCTTTTAGTAATCTTCTTTGTGCTGCTTACACAAGGCTCAATTAGTAAGTCCACATATGAAATGCACAAGAAGGAAGTGAAGACTCGTGATGACACAGTGCTAACATCAAAAACTGTCAGATAGTACAAACCTGGGCTTATTCTTAGACACACCAAGCCAAAATATGAAGTTGTCCTATTCCAGTGGAGATAAATATTAAATACACTTCCTGGCTTGATACCAACAAATATTAAAAAACGAAAATGCTTAAAGTCTCTGTGTTTCGCTTAAAGTCTCTCTGTGTTTCTTCCCCGTGTCAACAAGTGAGTAGTGACATATCCTTTCTAGCTAGATTTATTATTCATCTTAAGACCCTTATTAGAGTAATATATTATTTTCAATCACTTTTCAAAGTTCCAATCAATTAGTTTGTACGACAATAGTCAGCAATTCAGCATACTTTCTCTATCTTTTAATATTTGTTGCAAGTTTATATAATAGAGCAATATGTAGAGAAAATTGTAGAGTCCTTACTTCAGTTCTTTTGAAGAAAGAAGGAGCCAGCCACCGGTGCACGTGTCATGTAAGGCGCTACTGAAACCAAACAAGGCGCTGTTATTGGATGTCCTAATCAGACCATATACTTTTTGGTTAAGGATATGAGACAGCGTGAATCTTCAACACAGCATCCTCATGGCCCCATGTAGGATTTGATAAAACATCAGGAATCTCAACTTTCTCCTTTTCCTGTCCGAAAGCCAATACAGGGTAAAAAAATGATCGGCAATTGTATGTATAAATGTTCGAAATTAAGACCTTGCTTATATGGAAGCAAGCTCTTTGCTGCTTGACCTAACTTATGTTTGTCCAGTATAGGGGAAATTACATATGAAATCAAATAAAGACGCCTTAATTGTCTGAAATGGGTCATCATAGCCAAATGAATAATATAGCACACCTGCACATCAGGCATATAATTGATCAGGTGGGCATGGAACCCACCACACCGTATAGATTGAAGTTTTCTGTTTTGAAGATGCTCCTTGCTGGAAATATAGACAGCCCAATAATATTCTTACAAGTTAATGACCACAAGATTTGTTTCAATTCAAAATGAAGTTACGAAAGTAATTTCACCTTGAGGCCCACCAATGTATAAGTTATATTTCTCTTTTCTGGTTAGCAGTATAGTGATCTGCTTCTTTAAGCAACACCTAGCATTTCTTCATCATGCCATCTAAAGCAGAGATCCATTTTTTGCATGCATGGAAATAAGGAGCTTCACATTCCATACTTCTAATACTTTTTTTGGATAAGCATTGAGCAAGAATACTGATCTGCTACAGTCAACAGCAAAAGGTTTAGAAATAAATTGGTCATACAATTCCATTTCCCCGCAACTGTATAATAAAAAGTAACTATAGTCTTATCAAGTGAATGAACAGGAACCGAAGGAGAATACAGAAAAAAGTATTAGGTTCATCATGAAACCATATTGTCGGCAAGAAGAAGCCAAATATAATGCAACAAATTCACTCCGCAAGTAAAATAATTTTCCATGTTCATCCATCAGTGTAGACACCATATGAACAGTTACAAAGCTCAATAATTACAGCCAAGATAAAGTGATTACCAGATGGCATAGAATCAAATGGATTGATGAGTCAAATTTCACTAAACAGAGCCAAAGTGCCCTCGTCTTGACTCTGTCAGATGTCCAATACGGTGACTCTTCATATCCACCACTATTATATGGTGGGTCTATAAAGCTTTGTAAAGACTAGGATTCATGCTTGTTATTCTAGCAGTACTGCTATAGTGGGGATGAACCAAAAAGCCTGCAGGAGTTATCCCACTGCTACTTGCTTATATTATTGGGGTACGGGGGCTGAACTTCACGTCTAATACTAACAATCATTATTCAGAATATTGACGCTCAGAAATTTGACCTTAACAGAAATGCTGAATCCCTGCCATGCAGCCGACTCAATAATAGCAGCAACTATTCACCTGCAAAGTAATGGAAACTAGTTTTATCCTCGTTTAATTTTAACACGAAATTGACAATGCAAAAAGAGAATGTGTAAGTTTATCAGAGTATTGACAGAAAGCATATAAGTAAGCATGTTGGATAATACAACAGCAAAATACAAAGAGATAAACATACTTAATTCGAGAGCTCCCACGCTCACAGACATCCATATGTAATAATCTGATACCAAAGACATTTATTTCTGAATAAGTGTTTGGAATACACTCATCTTAGTTTAAATCTAGATACATGAAACAAATTTTCAGAAACCAGTTTGTTTATGTTCTGCTTCAATCCACACTTGTTAGAGTGAAGCATGTTTTTGAGATTGACAATTTAAAACTTCAACACTGGCCAGTTTTGTGCCTTCCCAAGCATCCCGTCAGAGTTATAAGATCCGGAATACGGGATGATGGAATCACAACCACAGTGTATAATCCAAGACTATAAAATGGTATTATGCATATACACAGCTGTAAAAATTGTTGAAGAATCTGTAGCATACAAAACAGAGACAAAACATCCTGTCCATCTTTGCAGCAATAAAACCAAAGTTCAGAATAACTGAAAGCCAGAAAATTGAAATTAAACAATGACAACAACAGTGCACAGTGATGCTGCTGCTGGTTATTCAGGTTTTAAGGCAACTCTAATGATACACTGGCTTATTCCCAATTTAACAAGGATCATGAATCTGTGAGGGAGGTCAAACTCAGAAATCTCAGTGAGGGCGATAGGAAGCAAAACAGCCAAGTTGGAAAATTTGGAAGCACTGAAATCACTCTAGTCAGAAAACTAAAGGAAATGCTCCAGAGATCTCAACAGATAGTTCATGCACGAAAGCATGTCACATTCGGAAAACAAACATCAAGTGTATTCACCTTAGAATGAGTTAATCCACAGCAATCCAAATGCAGTTTAGCAGACTATATTCAGGTAATTAGGATGACAACAATTGATTTTCCTAAATCAGAAACCATTTCCAAAACCAGCAATTTCCTAGTGGAGGTTCTAGTTGGAATCCTTTTGTGAGCAATATAACTATAAAAGTGACCCATTGACAAGACTTTGTGAGCGCCAGCAATTTTTTCATGATAAGATACACTTTAAGTCACCAACTGTTTCAAGCTAGTCGATCTGGAGGAAATTGAACTTTTGCAAGTGCCGGAACAGAAAAACGTGGTGGGAATAGAATTTGCACATAACCAATTGAACAGAAGTGATTGCCGACTAAATTTTTGCTCAACAAGTAATGACAGTAGAATGATACGTACTAGAACGGAACCCTTATAAGGAAGGGGTCACACAGTGGCAACAGGAAAGGAGCCTTTCAAAGTGGTAGTCATTCTTTCAAACAAAGATCCATTTAATAAAATAAGATGAAAATGAAAGGAAAGGAAACAGCATTCTTAAACAAACATAAAATTCTGAAAAGGACTTGAAAGGATACAAGGAGATACTGACTCGCCACCATTACTTTCAACATCAATAAAAATCACTTCAAAACGTATAACAAACACCTTGACCTTGGACAAAAGCAAGTCTTCCAGTCAGTCCAGCTTGATGCATTTGAGCAACATTTGTTAAAAGTTCTTCTAAACAAAACTTAAGTCCTTGATCAACTTCTTAAGGCATTACAATACTACTGTTTCAGGACTAATTGTACTGGTTTTGAAAGCAAAATAATTGATTTGATTGTCTTTCAAAGGAGCGTTTATGACAACCAGAAAAAATTATATCAGGAAAACAAATTGTGTAACAAAAATAATTTAGCTTCCAGTGAGGTTTGAACTCATGACCTTTCGCTTACTAGGCAAACGCACAACCACTATGCTACGGAAGCAGATGCTTCATCATACCAACCTATAGTATATAACCACTTCATGGCCAATGCTGGGCTATCACATATGGTTGGTAGAGTTAAATGCCCCAGCATGTCACATCACATATGTGGAGATTGCAAGTGATGAAGCCCCTAACCGTGCACGTACTGAGCCCACCATAAAAGAGAAGAAGTGAAGCATGCACGTGAGAGGGAGTGTTAAGAAGGTAAAAGGCAAGTAGTCACACATCAATTAAATAAATTGAGTTGCACTGAACACCATGGGCTTATCCTGCCATATATCTGAGTACACACAAATCTTATCCAACATAGAACAGAACAATGCATTATTTCTTCCATTCTTAAAATGAAAGCAAAACATTTCGAAATTCCATCTTAAAAGATGCAAAGCTCATGTTAGCCATAAAAAATTGATTTTGTTTATTTAGCTTTATGTGAGGTCTGAATTATTGAAAGTGTAGGATAGATTGTTGGCTGCCAAATCAAAAAAATATATTATTTTGATTTAGCTTCCGGCGAGGTTTGAACTCGCGACCTTTCGCTTACTAAGCGAACGCACAACCACTATGCTACGGAAGCCGATGCTTCAATAAGCCAGTCTATAATATATATCATGTTCTATACAGAATGTGAAGATGCTAGGCTATCACGTACGGTTGGAAGAGTTAAATGTTCCACTATGTCAAGTCACACATGCAGATATGGCATGTAATTTTAGTTGCACTGAGTACCCTGCAAGCCTAGCTTGCCGTATATCTATGTACTGTGTCTCAGCACATGTGAAGATGGCGTGCAATTTTACATGCATCAAATGCCATGTAGCCGTAGCTTGCCATACATCCAAATAAATTGAATGCATGCACATATTTATTCAATGCAGAATAGAGCAATGCATCATGTCTTTCACTCTCAAAAAGAAAGCAAAATATTCCAGAATTCCAGCTCAGGAAAAAAAATTTAGAAAGACAGGATGCAAAAGACCTGTGTTATGTGATTACAATAATCAAAACTGTGGACGAGAGAGTTCATGCTACAAAGTTTGAGGGTGCTAAATCAAAAAAGAATTGATTTAGCTTCTGGCGAGGTTTGAACTCGCGACCTTTCGCTTACTAAGCGAACGCACAACCACTATGCTACAGAAGCAGATGCTTCAACATGCCAACCAATGGTATAAAAATGTTCCTTGGGTGGTCTCGATTGGATGCTATCGAATTTCACAGCATCAGCTATGGTTGAAAGGGTTGCATATTTCCAATGTGTCATGTCATATCACAAATAAAGACATGCCATTCCATTAATGTGCCCCTACGTGTTATCCATCCATACTGACATCTGTATCTGATAGGGTGGCTGACAAGGACAACGAAATTTTTTCGTCTCTATAACAAATGAAAGGTCGGGTTGCAGCATTTCTAAGACTATCCTCAATTAATTCCATCATGAAAAAGACAAATTAAATCACTGATTCTTCTGCACAAACAATCAATGTGAGCACTAATTAGCCATACAGCGCATTTCTGGTTTCTGCATGCAAATCATTTGGCCTGGTCAGACAGACACAAGGATCAAAGCAAATCCTAAAAGTACACGTACAATGCATAGAGACTTAGAGAGCTATCTAGAAACCTGAAATCTGGTTTAATATCACTTCGCATTGAGCATGCCCCAGACAGAACCAAAGATCCTACATCGGACTCGAAAGACCATAGCAATATTGAAGAAAAGAAAAGGTCCCAACCCACCCAAACATATTTCATCTTCACCCTCTCCTCTTTAAAAACGAAAATCATTTCAAAAACCAGCCTATTTTAACACTCTTTACTGACAACTTATGCACATTTAGGAATTAGGACCCATTCACAACCTGTTACCCTAATTTTCATATACTCCAATACCATTCCTCAGAAATAGAAAAAAACGAATTCATTCAACTCAAATTCCAGGACATCAACTGGCTTCTCCGCCTACAAGTCCCAAATGTTTTTCCCTAATGCAACACTCCAGTGTCAATTTGAGCAAGATGAGCAACATATAGGATAAATCGAACCAGCCCATTTCCCAGATGATAGGGAAAACGAATACATCAACTCGAATTCCTGTACATCAACTAGATTCTTCTCCTACAAGTCCTATTATTTTGCCTTAACGCTACAATTAACAAAAAATAAGGCAATTAAAGCGAACCATCCTTTGAATTGGGGACCATCAAATTGCACAGAAGCATAAATACAATAACCCGTGAAGAAAACCAACAAATCACAATCTTCACATCACATCAAGCAAAGCACAGAGACAAACATATCGTTGGCACATCATTTTCAATCAAATTCATTACAGAAACAGCACAGATCGCGACAAAACGATGATGCAAGCGACAAATTTTCGCGAAATAAATCGCATCCACAGTGATCAGAAAATGGAAAACTTACTTCAGATTCTAGAGCGGCAGATCATTTAGGTCCAACGATCTGAAACTGCAATCGAAAACCCCCAGCCAGTAATTGAAGAACTTCATTGTTCTGGTTTGGATCTCGATTTCAAAATCTGAAAACCCTAACACGCGATTTGTTTTTTACCAAATACTGTGGTACTGAAAGTTGTTTCTGTTCGCGTATAATATTTTATTTTCCCGCTGGAATTTGTTAACCGTTTTAAGTCGGAGCGGGGCAGGGAGGGAGCAATTAAAGGAAAAGTAGTCTTGCGAAAACAAGTTCTGGTTCGGGTCGGGACGATTGCCTTAACTTGGCAAGATTTTTATTTTACTATGTACATTGAGGATGATTTCGATAAATTTAGTGATTTCATCTATTTTTTAAATTTAGATCATCTATCTCTGCCTTGAAACCTGCCTAATGGGGTCCCCAAATTCGTTTAATTTATTTCATATCAAGCTACAAACTAACTTTTCATAATGATGTTTGTTACAAATAAATTTAGGATTGAATTTAGAATTTAAAATTATTGAATTTCGGAGGCTTTAAATGTTTCAGTTGAAGTAAGAATTTAAATTGGTCAAGAGGACTTTGTTCTTAGGTTGGATTTGCAGCGTGTTAATTGATTGATTTATATTGAACGAATATGGCCGGGTTAGCGTCAAGGCCGGCTCTATAGCCGGCAAAAAAAGGCCATGGCTTTAGGCCTCAACTCAATCAATGCCCCATTTTTCATATATAAATATACAAAAATGAAAATGTGATGAGTTTTTAATTATATGACTAAAATTAGTTTAAGAAAATAAATTTAAAACTCTTGGAAAATAAAAATGCAAATAATATATTCCAATTTTTGTCTCAATATTATTTAACCAGCTCTTGCAAACTCATATTTTACAAAATAAAAGTTATAAGAGTTTAATGGAACTCACATTTTCTATTTTTTCATGATTATTTTATAATGATTACTTATGAGAATTTAGAATGTGGGTAGAACATATTACACTTTAGTTAAAAAAGACTTATTTTGTTTTAAAACATATATTAAATATAAAATAATGCTAATATTTGTTTTAATTTTTTTTCAAAAAAATGTTTTTAATATAAAATCACTATATTTTAATTTTATTATCAATAGCCTAAAATAATTATTTTAAAAAATTAAGTAATTTTTATTTTATAATATTGTTTATAGGCCCCAAAAATAATTTTTACTTTAGGTCTCACTATAAGTTGGGTCAGCCCTGGTTAGCGTGAGAAGCATTTCTTGTAAATTTCCACAACTAAGTATCGAATCCTAACACCCACGTGCATGAACCTTTATTGCAACACGCACAAGAAGGCTCACAAACGCTCACCCAAATCGATCTCAATCATTTCACATATCGTAAAATAAGTCATATATATCAAGTTATACTCTACGGATAAAAGAATTAACATTATTAGTTGATTTTGCTATTTTTCCCGGTATATAACACATTCTTACAGAATCTATACATGTACATTCATTCCTACACAGAAAAAACATCTATAACCATGCAAAATCCAAAAATAAATAAACACTTCCTTTCTAGAAGTAGCAAGTTCTCTAATCATAATGCAATTAAATCCTCAGAATAGAAACTATTATAATATAGGTTCACCAACAAAACCAATATATTTCTTAAAGAAAAACTTATGGGCGACAATATAAATAATGGGTGGTGACAATTGAGAAACTAAAGTCCTTTGCGGTGACTGAGTCACTGCAAGGCAGCACTCAGCAACTCCTCCCGTGAGGCTAACTTTTCCCTCGGCTTGTTCTTCAAACTCCCGCGCCTCCTCTCTTCGGAGTCGATCTTTTCCCATCCACTGAACGGAACCACTCTCACGTTTCTATCATTTAGTAAATGGAGGAGACCTTCCCTGCCTGGCTTCGGCAAGCTATCTGCAGCCGCTATTACTCCTTTCCCGAGGTCTTCTGATATGCTCTCAACCTGCCATGGAGCAAGTCTGCTTAGTAGATGCACGTCATTTTCTATGATTTAGGTCCAAGTGATGCAGTGTTCTAAAAACGCTACAAGGCCTCTGAGAACTAATCGAGCATTAATCGGACTGGTCAGGAATTTTTAGAACGCTGAAGAGATGAATGCGTAAAGATCATGAGATAAGCTGTGTTTTCCTCTCACTAATGAAGTGTACTTACAGTTTCTTCAGCACAGTAGAGGTTTGTGCCAACAATCCCGGTTGGTCCTCTCTTCAACCACCCACACACATACAAACCATTCTCGAGCGCAGCATGATCTCCCGAAGTATCGCTTATAACTCGACCTCTGCTGTTTGGAACCACACCTGGCGAGAAGACTCGTCAAAATGATGACTAAGGTCATGAAATGTGACTTGATAATTATAAGTGGGGAAAACATTCCGGTTACCTTGACGATGATCAAAAGGTAGGCCATCAACTGGTACCGACTTGTAACCTATGCTCTTCAGCACTAACCTGCAATAAGAGAGCAAAAAGATAATCCTGCCTGAACTCGTCTCGGCGATCAAGAAGGCAACAGCCTAGGGTAGGGCATCTAAACCTCCATTTACACTTTTTTATAATCCCATTCGAAAAGAGTAGTACAATGATAATTGCATTGAGAGTAGGGAATATTAACTGATAATAACTAAGACGAAAACTGTTTTCAGTGAAGGATCGCCTCCAGTATGGGCACGGGTCAGCAAAATATACTTTGTCCAAGAATTAGTGTTTCACTTTCCTAATATGATAGTCTCAAAATAATTAAATAAGTATCCACTTTCCATTTCAGTTAGTTGATTACGCATAGATTCCGAATAATATTAATATCCCTCCCCGAGTTAATTATACGACTTGAGTAAGGACACATAGTAGCACAAGGGGGTAAAAGGTGGAAAGTCAAACACTAAAATTTATTTAAATGCTTAATTTTTGTACATAATCAAATTAGACACTTCTTTGGGAACAAAGGGTGTATTGTCACTCTTAATGAAATATGCGTGTTAGATGAAAGTACCCGCAATCAAGGTCTTCAAAATGTCCAGTAGGCACCGCAATCTGTTTTCCAGAATCAACAGCTACATATTGAAATCAATTGAACAGAAGTTATACCTTACAACCAGTACATGGAGTCTAATCAGACGACACATATGTATATTGGTCTTTTGCCCAACTTTGGAAGGCTCTTTCACTATAGTAATTTTACACAACCAACTTGGCATCCAAAGCTGGCTGTATGGTACAGAATTGATATGTCCATGACGAAAGCAAGGCCAAGACACTAGCCAGTGGCCACTTGATAATAAGCAGAAGGGAACTAACAAAAATAACATGAATCGTATAATTATAACAAAAACACACTTGAGAAGAGAAATTACCTTTAAGAACTGTCTTCTCAAAGCGTACACCTGTAACATGGCCTTTTCTGTCATCTGACTCTACAAACATATCTGGCTTCCGGAAGAAAACAAAGTGGAGTTCACGTTGACCCGAACTGGAATGGGAAGGCCCTGAGGTGGCAGCCTTAGAGAGCAGTTCATAAATCCTCTTCCTAATTCGACTATTTTTCATTTCTTCCTTTGCCAAATGATAACATTAAGATACAAATATCATTAATATGTTACCAACATAAAAAGCTTTATTGGAGTACTTTTGTGCATACGAAACCAAATTAAACAGAGCAAAAAGGACCGCTGCCTTATCACAAACCAGAATTTTCCTTTTATTTTTATTAATTTATTTTCCTTTTGTTTCTTTTCATTCTTTTATTGCAAATTGAGAGACAGAACATCACCTATAATAGTACTAAAAGGGACAACATAAAAATCACTAAGATGAGAGATGTACCTCATCTGCTGGGGTTGTAAGTAAATCAGCTTCATGTATGTTAATAAATAAATCTTTGATACCTGCAAAGAGATGAGAGCAACTTACAAAATTTCTCATTTCAAGAGGTCTATATATAATGTTTTCACTAATAGCATGTACCTTTCTAAGCAACAAATAAAAGCTGGCCTATTATTCCCTGTCCTAAATTACAGGATAAGGATCAATAAATTAGTTGAAGATGGTGGAAAAATAAAGTGAGTTGACTACGAATTGATTGGATGAACAATGAAAATTGTTAAGCCCCCAAGAACGGGAACACCTTGTGAACTGAGTAAGCAAATATGGATTAATTCCTGTGTTGTCATTTCTCTAACTGTTCTGACCAAAATGTGCATTGCAGCAAGAGAGGATAAGATCAATATCAGTATAGATGAATAGATAAAGAAATTACCAAGAACTTCACGCAGCTCTTTTGCAGTACAAGCTGCTTGGACTGGTCCGCGTCTCCCAACCAAATAAACTTTCCTACAATTATGGATGATAAATCATTAAACACGCTTAACTGATTAAGAAGAAATAAATATATATCCAGTTTCTACAAAGTGGATGGACAAGTAACCTTATGGAACTCGTCTCCAGAGCAGCCAAAGCATGGCTTGCAATATCAGTAGTAGCCAATTCAGAGGTTGGCCTTAAAAGGATGCGTGCAACATCTAGAGCCACATTTCCCTGAGTATAATCATGGCTCACAGTTAATACTTTTTCTTTTGTTCTGATTTTGGGTTAAAGCAACAATCTGTAATCAAGGCCACATAATTCAAAAAATCTGGTTTCGATACAGTTATAAGCTTCTACATTACGGTGTCACCATTGAGAGTGGAAACATTCAAGCACTCCAATTCTTTTGCACTGACAAAGCTGAAAAATCTTCATTGTATCCATTACTATCAAAACTATTCTCAAACTGTTCATTTATCAGTTGCAGTCACCATGATAAAGTATTTTATGTTAACTTACAATTTTGATAAGTTTCTGCTTGTCTTTATGCTCCTATGATAAAAAAAAATTAAAAGCTCTATTCACAAAAGTCATTCAAACTACTGTAGCCTGAACTATTGGGGGATAAGAAATAAGTTAAATTCCGTAGTTGCAACTATATATCCCTAGCAACCCAAGGCAGCAACTGTTATCCACCATGCCATATAATAGGAAATTACCTGACCGAGAATAACAGCTGTGTCAGTGCTCTTCAAGTCAGGATTCAGATCTCTGCAATCTGGGTGAGCATTGTACCACCAAACAAATTCTCTGGCTGAGAGAACACCACTTAAATTCTACAACAAAATATACATGCAAATATATTAAAATTATAATTCCAACACATAAGAATAATATGTTGAAGAGTACTAAACTATTAGTCTCCACTATGAAGCACTCGAGAATAGCCAATCATATTCTATATTCCACATACTTCTCCTGGAATGCCGAGAGCTCTATCACTTTCAGCTCCATAAGCAAGTACTACCTGCCCAACATGTAACATAGGTCAAACTTTGAGAACATCTCAGGTAGATCATAGATGTAATCAGCAAAGCCCCTTATCACTACATTAAGACACCCAGAACAAGAATCTGACCACATGGTAAAGCTCACGAAGTTCGGATAGAGAAACTGAGGATCCAACGGTTATGTTTCCAAAGAAGGAACACCGTTCATGCTGTGCAGCCCGAGAAAACTGATTGACCACAACCTGTTGCAAGAATTCTCATAAACTAACTTCAATCAAGACAATCATATCTATTCGTTTTATTAAGAAGTATAAGTTGTGCATAGCTTGATTTTGCTGAAGTACTAAATTCCAAGTAAATCTGAATGCATATAGCAGAAAATTCGCATGAACAAAAGTGAACAGCAACAACAACAACATCGAGAACAAAATTGCTTGATGCTCTCACCTTTGTTTCTGGATGATCAGGTGCCACACCAGAGCGTACCAATCCAAACGGCGTAGGCAATCGATCGATGATGTCAACTTGAGCATTTTCATGCTTCTTCATCATCTAATCATGAAATTCGAACACGAGATCATCGAAGACACAAGAACAGTAACAGAGAAGTTTGAATTACAGCATTTACCTTCTCGGCAGTGTAGAATCCAGCAGGTCCGCTTCCAACCACACAGACGCGCAACGGATGAGAAGAAACAGTCGAGAAGCTTCTCGATAACCAGTTCCTCGCTCGAAGCATCGCCATTTTCGCTTACGCTGAGAGAGCTTGCGAGCTCCGATTCCAAGTCTCGATGAGCTTCGTGCCGTCAGATTTGGAAACTCCGGCGCGGTGGCGGCGACGGAACGGCGATCAATGGCGGTGGCTAGGGCTGCTTGGTGGTGAGGAAGTGCCGATCCAGCTGAGGGTCGTCAAGTCCTTGGACACAGGTGTGATTTGCCAGCATTTCTATGGGTATTTTGGACAAAATATACGACTAGCCCATATCTTGGGACATAACAATGTCCAGAACTGTGGTGGGCTGGCACGGGAGGGTTTGGCCCATTACTAAAGTAGGCCCGTCAATAAATAGATGTACTGAGAGTTGGGCCCAAAAATTACCGACCCGACCATACCGAACAGAATCGATCCAAGAAATAATCGAACCGGACAGAACCGAAGTTTTGTTCGGTTATAAATTTCATCGGTTTTCTTCTTGTTTATAAAAATAGAATTGATAAAAAACCGAAACAAACTGAAACCTGATTAATTTGGATAGGGATATATTTTAAGTCGCTGATCTTTATTAGTTAGGCCTACAAATATTAGACCAACAAAAAAGTAAGTCAAAATGGCCCAAAATGAATGTTGTGTGTGTTGAGTCAAGATCTGGTGAACAATTTTTATGGGTGAAGAATGGTGGGAACCAAAAACTGAACAAGGACAACGATTTGAAGCCGCCAGAGAGCTCTTTCCCGGTGAGGGCGTTCTCTCCTAGTCCGATTCAATCTGCTAGTGGTCAGACCGAATTGAACTAGGGGCATTCGATTTGAGTCAGTCTAATTGTAGTTTTTAATTAGAATAGAAGTAATTTAGGTATTTTAAGAGAAGATTGTCCCAAATTAATAGTTAAGGTATTCAAAATGAAGGGAAAGTTAAAGTATCAACGTATAAACAAAGTATAGTTGGTTTAATATAGTAAATTATCTTTTCCCTTGCTTAATTTGTATCTCAAATTAGAGGGTTGGTTCAAAAAAAAATTATTTAATTCGTAGCTTAAATTAGAGGCTTACTTCAAATTTTTATCATTTAAACCATTATCTATGGGTTGAGTCTTTTGAAATGTTGTCGAGTTTATTCAAAAGTTTAATTTATTTGTAATTTAAATTTACTTGTCACCCTTAAACACAAAATTGCTATTATTTAGACCCAATTAAAAACACGAGTTGACCACAAAGTCAACTATTGCCAATAAGCAAGATACGTGCAACATCTAAAGTAGAGAAACATGATTACTATAGTTATGGATTAGGATAATTGCAAAAACTAACTGTCATAATTAGATTTTTTGCAAGTCTTAACGGTCATTAAATTTTTTTTGCAAGTCCCAACCTTGAACTATTTTACATCCGCCAACTTTGTCAAAATGGATGGAGAGTAATACATTGTCTATAATGCCCTCAATTAGTTCTTGTCTATAGTTATAGTAAACACGTTAGGTCTTTTTTCGTTTGATATTATATATGTCGGTAGTCCTGTGATTGAGAGAAGAAAAATGGTGAAGGTCTTAATGCATACAAAGGAGAGATCGTCGTTTGTTTCGATTTCTATTCAGGTAAGATTTCTAGGATCTTCTTATAAATATGATTGTTGAGTTTACTTTACAAACCGTGAAGCCGTGATTCGAACAGATAGCCAAGGACTAGTGTAGGGATTTCAATTTTGACCTATTTACAATATGCCCGATGCACTTGATGAATGGAAAATATGCAATCATGCGGAAGCCCATTATGCTAATAGTAATCTGATTATGATGTGCCTTAATCTTTATGACCGACAGGAGCATGACGTATTTGATAGCATTAATGAAGATAAAAGAGCATCCTTACTAAAGATGAACTTCTTTGCACATGAAGTAGCCTTTGCAATCGATAATCTTTGTATGTTCAGTTTATCAATTTTTAGTTAATCTTTTGAAGTATATTTTTGTGCAAATTGTAGAATATGCACTTCTTGTAGTTCCTGTATTTCTGAAACTGT
>JAYMTP010001487.1:0-23820 GCA_036897365.1 Geranium brycei | reverse complement strand
AGCGTGAAAGAGAAATAAATCACACGCATACACGGGCATGCGAGAGAGAGGTTAAGTTTATCCCACATAGAAAGAATTGAAACTAAAATGAGTGTATATAAAGAAAATAGTCAAACTCAACTAATAAATTTGAGTTTTTATTCGTGGAGCCTACTCCAATTTATATAGTCCAGTTTTACATATTGAATCAGAATTATCAAACTAAATAAGATTCGGTCATTGGAGACAACAGTCGAGAAAAATTTAGCCACAAACATTAGTGGAGGTGATTGAGAGAGGAGTAAAAAAGGAAAGAGTAAATAATGATACATTTTGAAACATGATCTACGATTCGTAAAATTTACTATAGGTTATATCTTGATTTAAAACATATTATGTTAAAATTTGACCTAAGCTTTTGGAGTGGAAAAAATATTAAAACAATATTATACTAAAACTCAGTCCAGGATTTTGTGAATTGAATAAAAATCATTTTAGATGTTTTAAACTATATTTTTTTATGAACTTTAAACTAATTTCTTAGTTTTGAAAAGTTCATAAAATATCAAAATATAATATTATACAAAAACTTGATTACGTACCTGCAGAGTCTTAAATTCATAACCCATAGCAAGTTCGGCCAAATAAAGCACAACCACTCTCAACGGTTGCAAGTAATTATTGTTAAATTAATACTCGCAAATGCCAAATAGCAATTTGCTATATTAAGCATAGTTGATTAATTAGTTTGGTGCACTAAGCTTAAACAATCATTAGCACTAATCTTTCTCTCTTATCCTTTTGGTTACGCGTAATTGTTGACACGGTTTTGAGTGCAACTCCAATGACAGATCATTATCTCATTGCCATTACCAAACTTAGCTAATTATGTATTTAACATTCTAATTCTTTTCCATTACTTTTTTAGTTGTTGCTGTCAAACAAATATAAATATCACCTTTTCCTCTTTAAAATAGAGTTCCTAATATGCTTATTAAATGTGAATAAATTCATAATAGGTGGATCAATTGTTATGAGATTGCATGCCAATGAATATAAATAATACTTTAAAGTTTGATTTATTGTGTATTTTATATGTTAAATTTTAACCGGTTGAATATCATGTCTCTTGAATCTTGTTTATTAGTATAGAATGTTTTTACATGATTTCTCTATCTATTATCATTTGGCATATTTTGACAATTATTTGATTTGATGTTATGATAAATATTAATGGTTTTATTTGGAATGGCGGTGGAGAGAGATTAACACAGAACCAAAAACATAATGTAAAATCAAAATAAAGATAAATTTATATTGCTCACGAACAATGTGTTACTATATGTCTACAAGCAGAGAAAACGTAAATTTCTTGTAGATACAAATACATACCATGAAGTTCTTCAGCTAGTTTAATAACACTAGTCACATTCCGATTTGAAAAGGAAAAATAAAATATCTTAAAATCACACTCGCTTTAAAATAGAATAAAATAAAAACAAAATTTCAATATAATATTGAGACTATCATTTTATCAGGAGCCACTTTACACCTACAAACCCTTATTGACTAAAAGATTCACATTGATTCAAAACATATTTCAGTATATGACCTAGTATTTTACTATGTAATTTTGAAAACTTTCAAAAGTTAATTAAAGTCTCTTCTTCAAGTCAACTATATAAGTTATCTATCTTTGATGTGTCTGAGTCTGATAACCCACAATTAATTTTTTATCAATAATTTATTATTCTTAATTAATTTTCTAATTATTATTTTTTAATTAATTCTCGATTCTTGGTTTATTAATTTGGATCCAATCTTTATCGAATTTGTTACGGACCGAAAGTGATGGATACGTACAAGATGTGTGCGTGTGCATGATGATGGAGGTTGGCTTTTCCGGCCGATATTATTAATTTTGAAATGGAAATTAATTATTGATACAAATATAAATTATATACTTTTTTCTCCTTTTGACAATATTTTGAAAATAAATAAATAAATGTGAGGATAAAGTTGGTAGGCCTGTCTCACTAATTTAAGGGTTCGCTGGCCTGCTTCAAAAGTTGACCTATGTTGGACTTGGTCTTCGGCCCATTTATAAAATATAAGGACCCATACCGGGGAATAATCAGGCCGGGTCAGCCCAATTAAGCCCATAATTTGGCCCATTTTTATGATATGTGCCCATACACGAGGAAGAACAAGGCCGTCCAGCCCAAGGGGAAGCCCAAAATGGCCCATCATATGGCCCAGTTCATCATATGTACCCGTCTAATATCCAACGTGGGGATGTAGCTCAGATGGTAGAGCGCTCGCTTAGCATGTGAGAGGTATAGGAATCGAAAGAGTATAATGACAGATGACTACAATCATCACTTCTTCTCGTAGAAACAATTCTATATGTTATGAAAGAAATTTTTGACACTTGATTTACATTTCAAGCCCTTTGAGACGCTTTGGAATTCGAGACTTTAGGGACATTGACACTTTGACTCGGGACACTTTAGGGACATTCGATTTTTAATCACATTTCTCCAAACACACATTCGATTTGGGACATTTCTTTGGACTTTCAATCATCTACAAAAATGTTTTTCGGGTGAATAAACATACAAACAGTGCATACATCATGAGTTAAACAGTGAGCCACTCATTTCAGAGACCGACTAGTTTAAGGAATTAATATATTAAATTAACAAAGATAAGAACCAAGCAACTATCCCTGAAAAATCAAAACTCTCTTTGTTCCTAATTTAAATTTTAAACAAAACATATAGTGTGTGTATTTCATATTGTAATTTTACGGTATTTCCGAAGCAAATTGTTTTTCTAGATTTAAATATGTTTAAACCACATAATTATATGATGTTTTCCAAAAATACAATGAGTATAGTATCATATTAAAACTCAATTTGAGTTTTTGAGAGTGTAAACATAATAAAGTATAATCCTAAGTTAAGACCCCGATTTAATTTCTGAGAGAAAAATATTTTAAAGTATAATCTTATACTAGAACACGATTCAAGTGTTTATGAATTAAAAAAACATCAGATTATGTTATTATGAGCATACACAAAGAAGGAAGGGAAATAAGTGCCAATTTTTAAGCCCGAGGTTTACCCCGATAAAAGGAGTTCGACATCTCTTAAAGGTTTTCAAAACGAAATACCCACAAGTTTGATGTGCACAAAACAAAAAATAATTAAAGAGTGCTCTCTTAGTCATCAAGTTAAATCACCGAGTAAAATGTATATTGATAAACGGAATTTTCTCAGAATTATCACATGCAACTCAAAAGTACACAAGTCTAGATAATACAAAGTTCGATGTTAAACTTCATGATCGTGTCATTCGAGGGGTCAAAACTTCCTGATCCACCTTTTCTCAATCCCTTTCGCTGTGCCTCCTCCGATAATGAGGGCAATCGCTTAGATGCTTTGTTGCCACAAATCCTTCTAGGTGTCTTACCAACCTTTTGAGCCTTTTGTTTTGGGAAGCTATCAATCTCTTGGTAATAATCTTGATAATAAAATGAGAGAAGAAAAGGGTTATGATTAGTTGAGGGTTGCGATATACTGGAATTAACAAATTAGGTCACCGAATCATAGGAAATTAATAAATGTGACCAGTAATCAGCAATCGAACAATTATCAGGCAAAAAATTACAAACTGAAGGAAACGATTATTTAAAACATTACAACTAAATAATTGATTGGTAAAACATTGATATTTGACTTTGTGTGGAACTGAATCATTACAATTTTCTGGTAGTAAACCCTCCGAAAAATGTTGAGTTTTTTTTAATCATGGAAACAACACGCATTGTGCCGAATATTAAAGAACTAAGATAAAAAAAATCATGGTAACAGATTCTCAATTAGAACGTGGAAAGAGAAAAAGGTAAATCTTACTACATGATTCATTCGGTTTAGGGCATTCGTGATATTATGTACTTTCCCAAACATTCGGTCTAGGACTTTCGATTCAATCACTTGATCACAAGTTTTTCAAGATTTAGTTCTGTTGATGTTCAAATGGCTTTTTCAATCCAATTCAATTTCGCAATTCAACGATTAGGACCAGATTTGCTGGATCAGGTGTTGTTTTGTACAATTTATCTAGTTAAGTATATAAATTTATTCAAGAAAGAATGACAAGGCAATGCGCTTAATAGAGCTGAGTTTGGAAAAAAAAGCAAATTTGATATGTAATTAATATATACATTTAGTAAACAAGAATTAATGTTAATCAAACTTTTCAGTTTAAAAATTAAAAAGACAATAATTAGGAACTAGACTTGAGAATAGAAGAAGTGGCTTCTTCTGGTAGGAACAATTTTTTGTTATGTACGAAAATTTTGCATAAGTTGATGACATTGGGCTCTCAACACCCAAGTGTTACTTACACATATTCAAGAAATACAATCTCATTCAATTATAATCGAGAAAATGACAAAATAATTTACAGGAACGTGTTGTGCACTTTGTTAGTTGCCAAAGAATTATTTGAACTTTAATTTTTTTTGTGTAAAATATATGTATTTATATATAAATGACGAAATAGTCCCTAACATCAATAAAGATTTTTATAAAATAAATTTTAAGTTAAAAGTTTAAGTGATGTATGAGTAAGACTATATAACTGGTAAAATTCTTTACATGTGAGTTTGAAATCATAAGAAAAAGAGATATATGGAAATGATTGGTGGCTATGAATAAAATGAGTTTGGGCTTCACAGCAAATTGTAAGTGAAGAAGCATATGAGTCTCCAAGTTTGATGGGCTTTTCTACTTAGAGTGTTGGGCTCATTTCGTTGGCCCAAAATAATCACACAAAAAATGATGAAGCCCATCACAAAATGAGCAAGAACTCAAAATGCAATGACAAAACTCTAATTGAAGTAGACACTTTCTTATACATGTACACATCTTCAAATCATCAATTCCATGAAGCTCACAAAATCAAAAGTATAACAACTTGAAGACAATGACATGAAAAAATCAATAACTAATGTTACCATTCTAAGAAATACCCTAAAATAATAATGTTTATATGACATTACTTATACACCATTGACCTCACCTTCTCTACACACTCCCACCTCCACCACCATTGTTCCTTCCTTCTCCATTTTCATCACTCTGCAACAGTTTCTTCTTGGAGACTGACCAAAAAAACACAATACAATTCAATATTAACAGCAATAAGCAAAGATAATTGCAGTTAGGTACACCTGGTTGCGTAGAAATTGCCAGAGACCTCTTAGCGACCTCATACTTATTATATGAGGTCTCTGTCACTTCACCCACAGCCTTTGGTGCAAATGCACTTATGAAAATGGAGTTAGTTCACTTACTTTATCCCAAAGGTGGGGGTTGGGTTTTTTATACACCTCCACAGCCTTGACGACGGAGGGATCATCCACCTTCCATTTGCAGAAAGGCTGAGGCTGCTCGTAGTAGCTGTACCGGCTCCATGTCTGGTTCGTGGTCTCGTTGAGTCTCATATCCGACATGTAGAACATGTAGGGTTTCTGGCAGGGGTTCCGGGCAACCGGGCGGGTGTTGAAGGCGTATCCAGTGTAATCCGCTCGTATGTACCAGTTGAGAAACGTTCGCGTTGGCATTTCCATTTCTCGGGGCGACATGATCCCCCGCACGATCTGGACCGCGTAGCCCCAGGAGACGGAGACTGTCCAGCTGCTGGACTTCTCGTAGCAGATGGATTGTTGAATGACGCCTGCCGAGTCGAGTTTCGTTGGGACTTGGAGGCGGCGGAGGGCCTCTACGCGGGTGGAGTTGGGGAAGATAGGCTCGACGATGTCAAGGTGGTGAAGCGATACTAAGGGCGTTAGAGGGTGCGCGGTGAGGAGCCCAAACAAGCTTCCGTAGACATCATACTGATAATAGAGAATAGAGTTTCAATGTCATGATAGTAAATATTTTCTTATCAGTCAACATGAGGATCATAATGCTAATATTAAAATGTCTCACGCTACCAACTTTCGGTGGACAACAAGCACACTAATAGCACGAAAAAGAGGTTTAATGTCACAATGCAAATGGTATGAACTGTTACGGTGAAAAACATGCATTATACTGAAAATAACACGTAAATCGCAATGAACTACGACTTTAAGCGTCTATGCAATCAAATCTGGGCTACACCAACTATAGACTTATAGTAACAGCAATATTACTACAATGTGGGACTTTACCACTCTTTTATACTATTGCAGAAAAAAATACAAAAATCGGGTTTCAAATAAAGGGCCAGCTTCCAAAACTAAAAGATCAACCCTAGTTATATTTTATCCAATGTGGGACTTTACCACACAGTTTCACAAGCACAAGATTTTGGCCGCTTCTATTTAACTGTCACATACCAAATCACAAGAAGGCTTAAATGCATATGCAACCAGGATATAACGTGCCGCTAGGGATTGATTCAAAATTAGCCACATTTGGAGTCACTCAACCAATTTCAATCGGTTTGGCTGTCCAAGTTGTGGTAAAATAGTGAAACAACTAATGTACTCCAATGCTCACTTCATTAATTGAAGCTCTATCTGCTGGTGTGGACTAATCACCAAACCCTAAAAGCCAAGTTCTTGGCAGGTTAGGTGAAAACAGCCATTTTCTATTCATAACCGATACCACAGCTACATTACACAAATAACTCTTTTCGTGCAGATTCTATCAAACCCACAAAAAAAGAAAGAGTTATGCACAACTTACTTGTTCCATGTCATGATGACAACCTAACTTGTTCTTCAAGAAAAGATTCAAACATCTGAGGCAAACCCGGTTGAGCCCTTATCAGCACCTCGGACACTACCTAACCTATCCACCGGCATTGAGCTAACCAGCCGTTGCAACTACATGTGTTCTATGCCATGACAACCGTATCAATAACTTGCTCTTCAAGTAAAGATAAAAAATCTGAGGCAAACCCGGTTGAGCCCTATCCACCGTCACTCCCTAACCTATCCACTGGCATTTCCCTAATCAGCCATTGCAAGTACATACATCACAGTATTTTCTCAATATCTTGCCCTAAACTAATAAGCCACATTCTCAAATACCCAAAACATGCAAAAACAATGAAATGCCGATAAAGTAACGAAATTTGAGTAGCGGACCTGGTGGAAGCCAAGTTCCTTGGTGAGAGGGACACCGAGCTCAGCCATACAAGCCTGGATCCGATCATCCGACCCATACAGCGACGGGTACCTCTGGATGCACCTGTCCTGCATCTTCTCGAGGGCGACAGCAAGAGGGTAGCTGATTGCGAATCCTCCACCACCATAGGCCATACCATAAGAAAAAAATATATTCTGCAAATGCGACTCAGACAAGCTCCCAATGTAATAGTACTGGTTGTGATCATACTTGTTCAAAACCCTAATCAGATTATCAGTAATAAACACAGTGTCGTCATCACCCATCACGAACCACCTCACGCCCTCCATCCCAAGCCGGACTGTCTCCGACACGATCCGCGAGAGTCGGATTGCCGACCGGTGGCCCTGCCGATTCGTGTACTTAAATTTCGAAGTGTCCTCGGAGATCTTCACAGCCGGCAAGGCGTCGTCGGCGCCGGTCTTCCCCGGCGGGTGGTCCAGCCACACTATCCCCCTCATTTCCTCAGGCTTGTACCTATAAGGGTCTCAGAAATTGAAACTAAAAATTAAAAATACGATTTTTATTTTCAAAATCAACACTGAAAATTGGGGAAACAAGTGAAATCAAACAGATTGGGGGGTTTTGGGTTTTCGAATCTGACACTGAGAATTGGGGATTTAGCTTTTTTACCAGAGCTTGATGTACTCTTTTCGCTGCTCCCAAAGCTTCGCGGAGGCAGCGATTCCGAACACGACGTGGCGGAGCTCCGTCGCCTCGGCGGCGGGTGTCGGCGGCGCGTGGGAGTCTCCGGTGAGGTTCGAGAGCTTCAGCGAAGAAGAGAAGTGAGTGACAGAGTTGATGTGCTCGGTACCGACGCACGAGCGCGAGGTCGACACGAGCTTCACTGTGTAGAGAGTGTAGGTGAGGAAGGCGAAGACGAGAAGCCATGCGAGGAGCTTCGGGAGGCCTCTCGACGGCGGAGAAGCGGCGGCGAAAATGGCGTTCGCGGAGGAGCTCCTCATCGGGTGTTCCCAAATCACCTTCTCCGAATCTTTCTGGTTCGCTTTCATTTCGATTCACCGAAAATTACTCAAAATCAAGTTTCTGGGCTTCACGAATCTGAAATCAGAGCTTCGCCATTGTTGAACCTCGTCGAATCGCGAAGAGTGCTACGAGACATTACCAGATTTGGGAAAGAACACTGTAAAATCTCCAAAATCGATTTCAAAAACCCCAATTTTCGAAATACCCAGAAAAATCAACACTCGTATTCGACGAACCAGTTCAATTACAGAAACAGAGGAAATGGATGGAGCGAGAAGAAGAAGCTGTTGCAGAAGTAGAAAGGTAAAGGCGAGAGCTTGAAGAGAGCTACACTGTGAAAATAAAAAATAAAGATAAAAAAACGTATTTATACTAATTTATTTTCCTAATATATATGTAAGAGATTTCTTCGGTGTAGTCGCTTAGATTAAAAACCGGTGTGAGTGCTTGCCCATATTTTTTTTGAAGTTAAAACCCAGCAATATATTAAGCGCGTAGATCGCGATCAACAATTACAAATAGAGAATGTGGAATAAATCTCCCGCTCATCTCCCAGTCTGGGTTAGCAAGAGCAAAATCTAGCAAGCTCGTGAGCTGTCCTATTGTTATCTCTACGCGAGAAACGAAAAGAAATAGAAATGTCAAGCCTTTGTACAAGATGGATACAATCATAAATTATCCCTCGTAATCTATCTCCCTGTAAAAGGTTGTTCAAAAGTCTCGAGATCACCACTTGACAATCTGATTCAATAATCATATCGGACAAATGGTTCCTCACACTCCAACAAATAGTTTCTCGGATACCCATGACCTCCACCTCTGTAGAATGGAAAAATCCGTGAAATTTCTAGCAATTCCGTATATTTGTGTAATTTCTTAGCATCGTTTTAATTTTAATTTAAGAAACTAAGTGACAGCTTGAAGAGGGTGTTTAGATGATTTTGAAGGTTTTATGGAATAATAATCCATTAGAAGAAGGTTATTTAATTTCTGATTATTTGAGTGATGAATTTTCCATTAATTATGAAAAGAGGTGATATTTTTTAACATTAATTTCAAAAGGTAATAATAAAATATATTTTTATCTCCTAGTAAATAGAAAGGGATGGGTGAAATTATAACCATGGTCTCATTTTATTTTTTATTAGTATTCTATATATGCTTGATTAAAAAAGTTTAGCTTTTAAAATATAATAAATGATTAGAATTTATTTTTAATTCAAAATTATGGAAATTTTTTTAAGATAAACTCATATCATGATTATAGTTTAATTTATTTTGATGTTTCTTTTAAATAGATAATTTTTCCGGTCAAAATAATCAATTATAACAATATCAAATATTTGTAATTGAATCTTGTAAAAGATAATCTTTATTATTTTCTGAAATGAAGAAGCAATTGTCAATTTCTATACAATGAATTCACTATTACTAATCCATTTAATCTGACCCACTGTTCAAACAAATAACATTAATTGTGTAAATTAGGTTCATTCAAAATGACAGGTAAAAAATACTCATAATTATCACATTGATTGTAGAACCAAAACATGTACACACAAACATATTTATCTTTAGTTGTGCATGCACCAAAAATATACATAATAATTAATCATGTCTTTAGACACATACATTACCTTTTGACTTACAAATGAGTGTCATAAAATATTCTTTTTTTCCATTAGAGAAGTAAGTTTATGTTGACTTACAAGTGTGTAGTGGAAAGAAGAAGAAGAAAAATCAAAACATTACCATTTCAATACAATTTTTTGTTGTTGCTAAAAGTCACTAATTCACAGAAGAGTGGAACAATTTCTCAACGGTCTATTGAAAAAGTGAAATTAAAGTAACTAATGACAATATGACATATTTGGAATTGATTTTCCAATTTTAAATTGACTAATGTTTGTCTTGAAAGCGATAATTTTAAATTCTCTTTGACTTAAATTCGATCGCAATGAAGTACGAGAAATACCCATTTTACATAAAAACACATAATAGAAGTATATTTCAAATATATCGAGATGAGAGCGTTGGTGGGCATATATTCTTTTCCAAACTCAAACGAGAATTTTATAGATTCTCAACTAATTAATTTCAAAAAATTCTCGACCCGACTTCAATTCAAATAAAAATTATGTATTTTATTTATACGAGTGAAAAATATTATGTGTTAAATTTATAATAGTTGACACATAAAATATGGTGTTCCAATTAAAATTTATGTTCAATACGCTTGTATAATAAATTGTGAAACTCTTTAGTCATTGTTTTGTTAGGGTATGATAGTGACAAATTAGTTGGTGATCAGTAGTGCTGGTGTCTCTTCTTCTTGGATTGGACTCCATTAAACTTGGTTTTTGTTACACCAACCAAAAAATTAATTTAAAATATAAATATAATCTTTTTGTCTTTTAGATTTTGATACATTTGATCTTCCTTTTTGACTCACTCGATGATCTAATAAATAGTGTCACCCAAAAATAATAATATTTCTTTGCTACCCATCATTTTTAGAAGTGCACTCCATACTCTTTATATGAAGAAAAAAACAAACATATCATATTTTGTTGTCATGAGCAACAACTCTGAAGGCAAATAGATAATCAACTTGTTCTTGGAGACTTTTTTGTTAAAATAAATTAGTATTTAAAATTTTTATGTCTTTTAGGTTTGAAGTGAACTATATTATGTGTATTACTATTACTCTACTTTGGTATTATTCGATATTCTTAACAAACTAGCATTAGTGCATGATTGTGAAGTTTACATCGGGCCATCATGGTGGATCAGGTTGGCGAGTCCTATGATCATGTCTATAAGTGATATTTGAAATTGATGGAAACAAAGCGGGTTTTGGACACCAGTCCCTCTTAGAATCGAAATTTTATGCCTCTTTATAGATGACAACATAACGAGTTTGAGGCGAATACAATAATTCACATCTTCTACTTATCAAATCAAGAATACTAAATCCCATCGAGGTTGAAATTAAGTACATCATGTTGTTCTTAATATGTTTGACATTGTGGTTGGTTAACAGGTCATTACTGAGCGATAGTCTTGGTGGTGAGATATTGCCACCTATTTTTCTTTGGCTTTATTTATTTTTTGGATACGTATCCAGATTTGAGCTCAAGACTATTCTAATAAGCGTGATGAGAATACATTTTGAGAATAAAACGAATTATAAGATTAATTAGAAATTAACAAAAAATTAATCAACAAGTCATAAAATTTTAAAACACAACTTAAGACTTTGTTACGGGGATCAAATCATCGAAGCTACCACAATCTGACATAAAATAACATATCAATAAATTGATAAATAACTACATATTCATACAAACGAAACAATGACACAATATATGTCACGTACACATGATTGATCTCTAATGTTTTAACTTTTGTTTGTGCAAGTTTTCTGACCAACTCTGCAGAGAAGACCTAGAAAACACGCATATAATGGATCTAAAGACATTTTTTGCTATTCTAGACTTTACTTGGCCTCTCCTTGGAAGACCCGTCTTTCTTTTGTGTAAATTTTTGCTCGTCGAACCACCGACACTTGAAATATCTCCAACCTTGTTGCCCATTGTAGATTGAACTTTCTTCTTTATGGTGGATAGTTATGAAGATACGATTGAAGATGGGCTATTTGCTCATTTATATAGCACAAGAAACTGCTCATGACAAATACCACTGGCTGGGTTTTGGTGTTGATTGATTTGGTTTGTCTGGTGAGTAACCAAAACAAAATAATTATTTTATTTTCTGACAGTGGATGCTAGGAGGCATGCCACCCAGGCAGAGTAGTTGTACCCTAGCTAGGGTACCCTAACAAATATATGTAAACAAGTCAAACTTTTGACTAATCACCCAAGCTCAATTGATTGATTTAATACTAGATAAATCACTATAATCAGATTTATCCTTAATATTAATTTTTTTAATATTTAACATGATTAAAATATCTATATATATTTTAATTTCCAATGTATAATGAGAATTAAATTGTATAAGAGCTTGTCTTTAAAGAGACACCTTAACAATTTGAGCCACACACTTAATAGAGAGGTCTGAGTTTCAAACGCTATTGTGAATAAGGTGGAAAATGGTTTAAGAGTAAATTTAGCTTGAGCTGAACGTTACTTTGCTGTATTTGAAATGAATAGATTTAAAGTGATAGTGGGTACAGAATCTGTGGGTATCGAGGCCTGTCTAAAGTGAGGGAAGATTTGCTTTAAGATGGATCTCTGAGGAAGCAGAGCTGTGACATTAATATGTATTGCATGGCTGTTCTGTTTCTCAGCAGATTGGTCATGACCAGCATGACTGTGACAGAACCTACATGCTTTTTTACATATGTACATTTTATATAATGTTCAATTACAATTTTATGAGACAGATACTAAATGATAATCTTAAACAAACAAAAGCTGGCTGTCATGCTTCTCCAGTCATGTGCTGTCACAAACACACTGTTCCTCTGTTTTGACTTACCTTCCCACAATGTCACAAAAACTGTTGTCCCACAAGTCATTGTCACCAACTACGAAATTAACAATAGGCAATAGATTCTCAATGCTAAAGTATTAATCACTAATCAGACCAGTGGTAAAAATTGCTAAAGTATTAATCGGGTGGAGGGTTTTTTAGGAATTAGTTGAAAATAAATCAAATTCAATAATTAATCGATAATTATAAAGAATCAATCAAAAACTAATCAAAACTTAGTTAGATAAGTCGAATTCTTTTAAAATATTGAATGAGACTATTATGTTCAATGAAAAGAAGTCTAAATTCGATGAGAACCCAAATGGATGTGAAACGCGATATCTCTTATCCAACAAGCAAGGAATCTCAAAACCTACTGTGAACATGCCTTGTTATTCTTATAGAGACAAAATATTATGAACGGACAAAACCCAATTTCCACACTTAACAAAGCACGAATGGAGATTACATAACTCGCACTGAATCGGGCAGTGACACAATATCTTCAATCTAATAGAACATGAGATGAAGATCACAAAACTCGCCATGTTGTCATTCTCATAAAGATGTACGAAATATTATAACCCGACGAAATCCAATATCCCCAACCCATAAGGTGGAGAGAGAGATCACAAAACTTGCCCCTAATCCATCCCATTTGTTAGGGTATAAAATTATAGTTGATGCTCTAATATACTATCAAAGGTAACACCTTCGACACGATTCCCAAAACTTACAAAAATAAAATACTATCATTTAACTCTCCTCTGATCTCCTCTTATTAGCCTCACCATCTCTTATTCTATAAAAAAAAGCCAGTCTCTTTTTTCAACATACTCATCTCAAATTTTTGTTTTAAAAATTCTCTCTAACTCTTAATGAACTCCTAAAATCTCATTCTCTTACAAGAGAAAAAAAACTGACTTATTCTCAAACTCCTACTCAGAAAAAAAAACGCGTCTAAACTTTAATGGGTTTGTCGTGAATGCGCATAATAGAGTTAGAGTATAAAGTTATAGTCGATCCTCTAATACCATTCAACAGGAACAAGTAGCTGACAACAACAGGAAGGAGTAGCCAGACTGTCGTTCCTCACTCATAGCCAGGAGCTACAAGCAACTAGAGCGGGCTCATATCATTTCTATAAAAATATTCTCCAATCGGACAAGGCAAAAATGAAAATCACAAAACTCGCACCGAACCTGACCATTTTCATTCCAACAGAGACAAAAATACAGTAAACTAATATCCCAGCCCGACGGACTCACGAAGATTACAAAACTCACAGTTGACAAATGAAGGTAATTTATCAAGCTTCCCTATATTCCATTCTTGGCCTCTCATCAATTTCAGGAATCAAAATTAGGTACAAAACATGTTCAAGCAACTTCACAGCATATAACATAAAAAAAAGAAAAGTATATAGTTCTGAGAATCAAAACCAGCCAGACATCATCAATTGTACTGGGTTCTGTTGCAAGAAAGAGATCATATTGTCAACTCTAAGTTCTGCAAAATTTCTGAATTCCTAGCAAACAAGCGTAAGAAGTTTTGACAAGCAAGGTCTCAACAACTCGAGTAAAACCCGATTCAATCTTTATTCTTTGCTCTATTCTGTTACCATACCAACTCATATTAAATCTCCTCTAACCTTTTTGTTTTCAAGATTATCTTCCTCAGAGGAAGGCCATGGCTACTCCTGTTAGTTTCTCGGTGCAAGCTCCTGTGCAATGTATCGTCCATGGAGGAACAGCAACGCTCACCCATAGCTCATCCTCCATCTGCACAAGAACGTATCAACCAGCGCAGAACACAATGAAACAGAAAGTGCTTCCCGTGAAAAAGACCGTCAGGAAGAAACTACACGGCCTTTTCCTGGTGAAATCGTTGAGGAATGACTCCACCTGGGACTCAGTCTCACCATCCGACACAGTCAGGCAATTCTACAAGAACATCAACGAGCGGAACTTACGAAAGTTGGGCGATTGCATCTCAAGGGACTGTGTCTTTGAGGACTATACATTCCCAAACCCATTTCAAGGGAAAAAGGTTTCATTTCGATTTGTTTCTCATTCATCTCTCTTCAAGAGCTAAAAATATGCATATTTCATTATACAATAACATACACAGGAGGTTATGAGTTTCTATGAAGACCTCATTGAAGGTATGGGTCCTGACATGAAATTCAGCATCAAACGTATTTACGAAGGAGATGACCTAACCATAGGGGTTTCGTGGGACATGGGTATTCCCTTATGCCACAAATGTCATTTACATGCTTTCATTCATCAAATTGGCTACGAATTAACTTTAATTTCTATTTTGTAGAGTGGAGAGGCAAAACGGTGCCTTTCACCAGAGGCTGCAGCTTTTTCGAGTGCAAAACAGAAGGAACACGACTCACAATCAAGTATACCTAACGAAACTCAACAAAAACCCCGACCCGACAAATTTACAAATTGAGTTACTGACCCATAGTTATATGCAGGAGGGCTCAAATCATGATCGAGTCACCGATCAAACTAGGAGTCATGGCAGTGGTATGTACAAACACTAACTGTTTTTTACCCTTTCACCATCAATGTTTAGTCATCACTCGACTCTTAATTATTTGGTTTCGTAACTGTACAGACGCTACTCAAGGCTACCACCAGATTTTTTGACAATTTTCCGAAGACTGCAGAATGTAACTATTCAAAAACTCAGTACCTAGTACAAAAATTTATACATCGCCATAAGGCGGTCTAACAATGATGTACTTCTCCAGGGTTTCTGAAGAGCCACAACATTTTAGTAACCTGGTTCCTAAGGATCTTCTCGATCGCAATGGCACCGTCAAACCAACTTTTGGCGGGCTATGTCCGTATATGGAAACTCATGGCACGACCCATAGGCTATGCACTCAGAATATTACTTTACATTGCAAAGTTCATATTAAAGTAGCTAACTTACACACACAGTCATTTTATACATACATGCATATAGACTAGCTTAATATCACCTGATCAGTTCTCATTGCTATCCCGGCTCGACCACGTCTCCCACAATGAAAGAAGAAACAGCGGCCCGAGAACAGGTGGGAGAGGCGGAGGCTTGCTGAAGGCGACAATAGGATCAATCTTCTCCTTTGTAACGAGTGAACCTCCTTCCTGAAAAGGGTTGTCTTGTTTCTTTGGTGTCATAGCAGACACAACGCCTGATTCAACAATGCAGTAATTGTCACAAAAATAAAATTTATTTTTACAATATGCAAAAAATGATGAAGAGAAGTATGCAGCATTACCTCCTAATCCTTTAAAATGGTTGATTTGCTCCAATTTGGCTCTCAGAGGCAAAATTGCAGCGGAGCGATGCATCTCAGATTTAATGATTAAGTTCCTGATCACAGATCAACAGTGAGAAACTTGGGTAACCAAATCATGAAAAGTACAAAACAAGCAAGATTGATGGAAACCATAGTGAACCAGGCTGAAAATAACAGTTCATCGTAGATTTTAGTTTTCCCGGTAATGAAATGGATGTTGAAATCTTATTTTGCTGTTAAATAATGAGAAATTTGAGCACCTAATTCATGTAAAGTGCAAAGCAAGCAAGATTGACAATAACCTTACCAAATCAAAAGCTGAGAAATCACAGTTCATCATAGATCTTCCCCAAAAATGGAAATGACAGTTGAAATATTAATTTGATGATAAAAAATGATAAATTTGGGAACCCAATTTAAGCAAAGTCCAAAACAAGCAAGATTGACGATAATCAAAGCAAATCAAAAGCAGAAAATTAACTAATTCATCATAAATTTGCCCAAAATTGAAATGATTGTTGAAATCTTATTTTGCTGATAAATAATGAGAAATCTAGGTACCCAATTCATGTGAAGTGCAGAACAACCAAGATTGACGATAAACATAGCAAATCAAAAGCTGAAAACATCGGTTCATCACAGATTTTCCCAATAATGAAATGGGTGCTCGAAATAGGACGTTTTGATTAATAGAAGCTAAGAATCATAGCGTACCTGCGAAGCTAAGCGATTGGGTTCTCTGTACAGCAAACGGAAGAGACGATCTTCTGAGTGATTGGCAGAGGCTGAGAAAGTTCGGGAAATTTCAGGTCTCAGAGTTGGGGACACGTGTCGAATACCCAGATCCTGACACCCGCCAGAAACGTAGGTTCTAGATCTCTCGTTAAGCCCGGGCAAAATTCGGTACCCAAAGAGACTTGGCCCAGTATATTATGGGCTTATGTCGGCCTGTGAACTTTGGACTTTGGGTTCAAATTTACAATCCAAGCAGTGACATGACATCCTTAGTGTCTTTTATTAATATATTAAAAAAATCATTTATTTGTTTAATATTTAATTATTTAATATCATTAAGATATAAATTATATTATGAATATTTATAATCAAAACTAGGTCAATCTAATTAAATACAAATGAAATGGAACGAAATGAAGTGGAATTTTATTTTATTAGTTTTTTCAGGTTAAATTCAAGTTTAACCATATAATCTTGTTTGAATTCGAGACGAGCTGAATTGGAGAATAATTTTTTAAAAACTTTAAGCTCTACTCAATTCATTTATTCCCCTGATGCAACATAAACATGTAGATCAAAAAAGAAATTAAAAGAAATTAAAACATCAAACAGTACATCACATCTCAAGAACCAAACCTTCAGATCCATGAAAACAATCTATGCTTTCAACATAACAAACCAGTTCATCAAGAACCCACAATTTAAATTCAGACAAAACCATTTCTACAATTATACAGTTTCACCAACACTTCTACACAATACTCAGAACAACAATACACCAAAATTAAGTTACTTCTCCTAATAACCATTGTACTAAGCACCAGGTCTCTGGTTCCCACCTAAGGTATTGCTATTTAAATTATTACTGATTGAAAAAAAAAAGAAATTACTTCTACTGATGGGTCGGATCCGGATTAAACTTCACAGATTCTCTCAATATCAGCTCCTTGATCTGCTCCTCACTGCACGACCGATCCTCAAAATCAAAAGAAAAGGGTGTTGCGCAGACTGGCTCGTCGTTGATATCGTGCAGAGACGACAGGTATGGGTGACAAAGCGCCTCGTCAACTGCAAGAGTTTATGAAATGAAGTTACTCATTAAAAATGAATCGGGCGGCATAAAAATCGAAACTTTCTTTTCGTGTACCTGTGATTCGCTTGTTGGGATCAAACACGAGCATTTTCTCGAGAAGATCCAAGGCCTTCGGAGACATGTTGGGGAATCTAGCTGAGAACTGTTGCCTCCGGCACTGTGGAAGCTGCCTGACGTATCTCCTGGCATTGTCGCTTCGGAGAAATCCGAGGCTGGCGTCGTCTGGCGAGCCTATTAACTATTGGACAGAAACGAATAAGAATGTGAGTTTCATGTTAAAAGCAAAATCAACATAATATAAAATGAAGAAAATTTTCCATAAATGAAGCATTTGCCAATTATAGTAACAATGTCAAGAACAATACAGCCAAAGAATCAACCGAATTACTGTCCCCAGTCAAGTGATGTTCATATTGTATATTTTGTAAGTCAATCATATGCAGTGTTCTAAAAGATCCCTAAGCATAGTCAGGCATATAGTGTCTTCGGGGATTAGTAGTAGATTAATCGAGGGATAATCGGTTTCATATTTTTTATATTTATTAATTTTTATCATATATATACCATTAAATATGAATTATACTATATAAAGGTAGTAATAATAAATATTTAACATGATTATTTTATATTCCTTATATTCAAATCATTAAAAATACTTATTAGTATAAAAATAATTAGTTTTAGTTTTTTTCAGTGTTCTACAAAATACTGACTAGTCAGATTAATTCCTGATTAATCCTTTATCTGATTAATTTCCCTAGTAATCCTCTGAAGGCCCTCCACCCCACCCCCCTAACTGGCGCTTAGCGTTTTATTGAACACTGTTTTTTTATATAAAAAATGAAATTTTAAAGAAAAAATTGCCTAAATCCGCCAAGACCCCCACATGGATCCGCTTTCACCCCCTAAATCCGCTCCATCGACTTGAAGCGCCCGATTATGTGAAATCATTTCGGTGCTCTAAAAATTCTCGCCCATACCGAAAAATTCGAGCTAAGAAGTCCTGAAAAATTCCCACCTCTATAACTGACAGTAATTCCGAAAAGAATAATTTAGGATAGCCATTGATTCTGATATGAGCTAAGAACACCTCCATGCGGGTATGTTTGTGTTAGGAACAAGTTTGACACATTTTGGCCTAAAGGTACTAATCATTTACACGATGAATCAATATCACTTGCCACAGAGAAAGCAATAAAAGGGTTGTTTTAATTGATTTTGTTAAATTTTTCTAGAATTCATACCTCTGTGATGAGCCTAAGCTGATGAACATAATCTTTTCCAGGGAACAACGGCTCTCTCGTCATGATTTCGCCAAAAATGCAACCCACAGACCAAACATCAATTGCAGCAGTGTACTCCGAACAATTGAGGAGCAACTCGGGTGCCCGGTACCAACGAGTGACTACATATTCAGTCATGAAATCGGTTTCTGAGGTAGTTCTTGCCAATCCGAAATCTCCAATCTTAAGGTCACAGTTCGAGTTGAGAAGCAAATTGCTGGGCTTTAGATCGCGGTGCAAGACATTGGCTGAGTGTACGTATTTGAGGCCTCGTAAGAGTTGATAAAGAAAGTACTGCAAATGTTTCGTCAAATATTAATGCCATATACAATTTCAAAGCAAGCATATAATAAAAGGGGAAATTGCAATTTACAACCCTGTAGTATACTATACATGTTTTGCACTTTATTGCGTATATTTTTAAGTGAATCATTTTTTAGTCCTATACTTTTGTCTGCGAAATGACAAAATTGTCCTTACAAATAAAATAAATTGAAGGTGTTTTGTTTTTAAAAATATGTGTAAGGGCAATTTTGTCATGTTACATACATAAAACCCTAAATTTAACGGTATAAACCGATTCACTACATCCCTATGACAAGTAATATTTTCCCAATAAAATCAACAATGCCCAACCTGGCAATGATCGTCTGTGAGCGGCTGGTCAGATCGAATAATCTGGTGAAGATCAGTGTCCATTAATTCGTAAACAATGTAAACATCATTGTATGTATCTCTTTTCGGAGGTTTTATGATGTCCTTGATTGCAATAACCTACACCAGAAACAAAAATTGAGAGGAGACACCAAACACACCCAAAGAGCAATCACAAAACCACAAAAAAACATATTGAAATGAAGCAACAAACATTTTATTGCATGCGTTCTCTACAAAAGCATGGCTATAAAATTACTAGCAAAGTTTTCGAAGCTTATATTTTTCATTTGGGGTTAAATATAGCTTGGCTGCAAAATGATATTTGAGAGATAAATGTTATTTGGTTTCGGGACTTACGTTTTCATGATCCATGTGGCGGAGGAGTGTGATCTCTCTCAAGGTCCTTTTGGCGTCTATCCTGTTGTCAAATGCATTGCCTATCTTCTTAATGGCAATCTCCTCACGCGACTCTGAATCCACAGCAGCACTGAAAAAGGAAGGAAATCAATACAATGATCAACGCATTAAACGAGTGCATAAAGTGCAAACCCTAACATCAAACGTACTCCTTCCATATAGACGTATAGTTCATATGCTTTGCGAGTTTGGCACAACCCATATCGAAAAGTGAATTTCAAAGGAAACAAACACAGCTCTAAAACCCTCCAATACCATCTCAAGTGTCAACCCTTAGCATCGAGCATAGTCTGTTCATACTTCATACTTCATAATCGTATCTTTTCTGATTGAGTGCTAGACTGACTCCACACAACTACACTAAGTTTTTCCTTTTGCATATAGGAACAAAAGCACACCTTATGTCTTTTCAAATCGAACAAGAAGCAAAATGCTTTGAGAGTTCGGCACAGTCCATAAAAAGTCAACTTCAACGGAAACAAACACATAGCTCAAAAACCCTCAAATACCCATTTCATTTCAAATCCAAGCAAAGCAAAGCAAAACACACCAACAGCAACAAAAAAACTAACTGACTCGGAAACCAAAATCAACAGAAACAATATGCAAGAAACAAAACTTTAGATCAAATCAACAAATACAAAAGAAACACACACCATATCTTTTAAAAATCAGCAAAGAAGCACAATGCTTTGATTGTTAGCTCAAAAACACTCAAACACCCATTTCATTTCGAATCAAGCAAACTGACCCAGAAATCAAAATCAACAGATGCATCATCCAAATACCCATAAACCAAAACTTCATATCAAATCAACAGATACATACACAAAATCATATATACATACCATACGATCCCGTAAGCGCCTCTTCCGATTGGGCGGATCGGAGGGACGTACTTGGCGGAGACCTCGAACAAGGTTCCGTACACATTGTACTGCACATAGCCACCGCCATGAGTGAGCAACCCCTTGATGTTGCTACCCTCCGTTGAACCAGACTTCGATTCCTTGCTGGACATTTTCGAAAACCCACAAAACCCCAACTGGGTTTTTAGCTCACTGTTTCTGGGTTCTGAGCATATACAAAAAACAATAAAAAATTTTACAGATTCGACAGAAGTTTCGGTATTGGCGGTGGAGCAGTGTATATGGTCTTCAACGTTGCTTAGATTATTGGGTTTTTTTTGTTTCTCCTTCTTCTTGGGTTTTGCAACTTTGAATGGCAGTAACAAAACTCTTCTTCTACAAAAGTTTTTATTTATATTTTCTTATTATATCTGCGAGGTTCTTAAATCCGTGTGGTGAAGTGGACCATTTCTTCATTTTCACAAATCAGAGCCCAATATTAATACTTTTGAAGGCAGCTTAATTAGGTGGGAAAGAAAATTTAATCAATTTTGCTTTAAGTAATCACATTTAATATAATGAATACTATTTAAAATAATGTGACATTTTTTAGTTGCATCTGTCACTCATAACTTTATTCAGCAACTTTAGTTGAACTAATCAAACAGAATTCAAGAATCAAGATTATTCGTTAGCCTTCATCCCAAAATTTACCCTCAAAATCTTATTATTAATTAGTACTTACTGTATATAATTTGCTTGAAAAAAATGAGCCTGTGTTGCTATGGCAACAAAATACAGATATATTCTTGGAAGGCTGTAGGATTTGGTTGGTCTGTTCACAGCTAGCTTGCTTCCCGGAGGAGCCTCTTTTATGGTGAAATTAAGAAAATAATTACCATCGGCTAGTTCCAAAAAACGCTACACACTAATCTGACAAATAGAAACTCCAAAAAGTAATCAAGAATTAATCTTCGTGAGATTAATCGAATTTGAATTCTTTATTTTTATTATACATACACAATTAAAATATGAATTATAAAAAAATAACTTACAACAAAAACATACCGACATGTTTGAAGAAGACCATATAACAGAACAAATATATATAGATGAATATGATAAAAAGTATGTCAATTCAAATTCAGAAAAACAGCAAGAAATTCAATAATGGATAAGCATTTTAATTGCACAACATCTGCTTGAATCTAACTGCAAAACCTAACAGATGCAAAGCTCATTGATCAATATCATGGAGCATTTGACCTAGCTGGTCCAGCGCCAAAGCCACCACCTCCGCGTCCAAACCCGGGCCTTGATCCACCAGAGCCCTGAAAATCGACGAACAGGAAATTAAGTGGTCAGACCAACAACGTTGAGGTAATATCAAAAGACCATATGGGTACTATCAAATTGTATCTTTTACATAATAGATGATGTTTACTATAACTACATACAACCAAATGTTAAATCAACAAAAAACTTACCAAGAAAACCCAATTAGGCATAGAAGGTGTTTAGTGATAAATCAAAAGACAATATTTAAGCGAATATAATTCAATATCTGTATTAATAATAGACCATCCAAATTCCAAAGACGTGAAAATTACTAGTGAAGATGTCAAAATTCTAAACCATTCATGAAAACCTTAGCTGTGGTTTTAGAACCCATTAGAAGTTTTAGCAAACTAATAAACTCAAAGACAACATTCAAGCAAATATCATCCAATGTCAGTTTTGGAGCAATAGAAAATTCACTATAGGTCATCCAATTACATGAACATTACTACTGAAGACCACAAAGTTTTAAACCATTCGTGAAAATCCTAACTATGGTTGCTGAAATGCTTCAAGACAAGCAATCAGTATTAATAAAGCTAGACAAAAAAAACACTCGCTCATAAACTACATAACTGCTAATTATAATGCAGAAATAAAATCTTCCTGATGGTGCACACACTTAAAAGCAAAGGAAATGTAAGTACAGGACGGTTGAATGAATAAAAATATTACCCCAAACGATGGCCTATAATCAGCAGGAACTCCTTCTTTGTCACCACCGCCAAAATCACCACCGGGTCCTTGAGGACCTCTTCGGTAACCCTCCCGATCACCTCCAAACCTCCTCTCCCCATCGCCACGAGGCGGGCCACTGTGCCACATTCACCAACAAACAAATCCACATAATCTCAGTAACTAACTAAATAACACCATTTGCACAAAATTAGCAGCACAAGTCACAATCAGTGTTCTAAGAATCGCCGACATGTCCGATTAATCCCTGATTAGTCCGCAAAAGGCCCTCTCTGCACAACTAGCGCCTAACGTTTTTTAGAACACTGGTCACAATCATTATAATCGAATTATACAAACATCAAAATCAATAACACAGTAGCATCAATTACTGTGAGCCATTGTGTCACATACACAACAAACAAATCCACAGAATCTCAGTAACAGGCTTAAAAACAACATTCACATAAAACTAGCAGCACAAGTCACAATCATCAAAATTCCAATCACTCAAACATCAAAATCAAGAAGAGAGTAGCATCAAATTACCAGGGGCCATTGCACCACATACATCATCAAACAAAATCACGCAATCTCAATAACTAGCTTAACAACAACATTCACATAAAATTAGCAACACAAGTCACAATCATCAAAATCAAATCACTCAAACAGTCAAACATCAAAATCAATAACACAGTAGCATCAATTACCGAGGGCGATCGCCGCCAGGGCCACCTCCCGGCGGGCTTGGCCTGCTTCTTGAGAGTGGCGGGGACGATCTCGGAGGGAAGGTTCAGGTAAGTCCTGAGGAACTCGA
>JAYMTP010001486.1:0-23822 GCA_036897365.1 Geranium brycei | reverse complement strand
GAGATATTTTTCATTAAATTTTAATTTTTTTAAAAATCATAACCGGTTTCGGTTAACCGATAAAACCGACCGAAATTTACGGTTAACCGGAAGTCCGGTCTCAACCAAATTCCGGCCGGTTTCGACTCCAGAATTTGAAAACCAGACACGACCGGTTCGGTTTTTAATTTGAGCCGTCGGTCCCAATTAACCGTATATGGACAGTCCTAAGCCAGATAATGGAATGCCACGTGGATATAAATGGATATGGAGCAAATCTCACTTGAAAGTATATATATACACATGTAAAAATAAAAAAAATATGTAAATTGGAGGGCCCGCAATAAAATTTATAAAATGAAGAGACGTGACTTGGCAATAATAACAAGTAGTGGCTGTATTGATAATGTTTTTTTATATGTTGTTCTGGTCATCGTTTGAATCCCTATAAACATATGTTTGACATTCCACACACCAAAAAGTACAAAACTCAACTTTACCATTTCGCATAAATCTATTGGCTCCTCAGTATGATAGCTCGTGATGACCATGTCTCTTAATTTGACACTTAAATGTTCTTAGGCTAGCTTAATATTTTAATTGAACAAAAATTGAAACTTCTACTATTTGGACTAACATATGTTAAAATCAAATACTCCGTGCATTTTTTAAGGTTTATTATTATAGATTGAATTCTCACAAATTTAGAATATTAATATTGTTCTAGATTGATATATAAAATACAACTTGTTTGTCACAGCACTATCGATAGGTAGTGTCACGTTAAAAAGTGAAGTTGCCCGTAATCATAGTACGCTATACATTTTTTTTTTTGCATAAAACAACAATAAAAAAATGGTATGTAGCAAAGATTCTTCTTACATGTTTAATACAGATGCCTATACTATAAGTCTTTAGGCTTTAAACTTAGCGGTACATGAGGGGAAATAATTTGTCAACTTGAACTTCTTAATGAAGAAATAAGATTTTAGGAAGCTGGTATTCGGCGATTTGATCCTCACTATGAACATTATCTCGTGAAATGTTAGAAGCATTGTCTCTAATCAAAAATGAAGAAACATTGTCACTCTAGTAGCCCGCTATCGCCCGAATTTGTTTTCCTCCAGGAAACTAAGTACCAGCTGATCATGCCTCTTTTTATTCGTTCTTATGGTCTATAGAGAGATTGGGAATCATGATTTCCCCCTTTAATCGAGAACTCGAGAGGCACTCCCACTGCCTTACTCAAGTCAATCTTCAACTTTCGGCCTTCTTATCTGATGGAAATACCATCACTGTCTCAGTTCGCGAAGCGATCCCTAAACGACGCTTTTTAGAAAAATAGAGGAGTTTTGGTCTCTTTATCGTCTTGTCTTATCCCTTTTGTAAGAATTTGTAAGAATACCTATGAGAATTGAATCATTTTCTCGTACACTGCTTTTAAGCTCGCTTTATATGGAACACCATATTTCGCTGGTAGTGAATATCCATGTATTCCCCTCCAAAATGTGCCAACTCCTTGATTGTTGGACACACCTCATCATCAGACAATTTGGGAAATTTTCTGGGAATTACACCTCAACACATCTGGCTAGCAAGGAATGATCTTATATTTCAGGGATCTTATGTCTCGCTGGTCAATTTTTTTGAAAATTAAGCATCTAGACCTCTCTCCACTTCAATATGCGCTCATATCCGGACACTATAAATCAGATAAATATTTTCCAAACAAACTATTTTTAAATGAAGGGTGTGGTCATCTTGACGTTACCCTCATCCTCTTTATTTTGTTGAAGCATATTGAAGCTCCAACCTACCGTCGAGCTCAAATTCAAGACGGAGAATCTTATCCTCCTCATTCGCTATGTCACTAGGGTCAACTCCCACCACCACGAGCGCCCCACATGTAGCATCATCGACGACACTGAGCATGTCCTTGAGAAAGCCACGTTGCTCTCCGTGAAGTTTCGCACTGGCGCCCTCGTTAAGTGTGTCTTAACCAACATCCCGTCATTGTCTTCCGCAAAGTTTTGTCCCTTCCTAAAACTCCACGTCCTGGCTCCCCCCGCTTCTCCGCCCTCACTAACGAGTATCTCGACCTCCACCCATTGCCACATGCGATCCCATTATCTGTCTCATTTGGGAGCATATCACTTTTCTTTACATTCGTGAAGAAATATCACGTTGACGAGTATTGGATCGGTTAAGAACCAATGTGGTGCAGTTGCTTCACTGAACTCGCGAGAGAGGAATTCCATATTTGCACGAGACATCACCGCACTAACTTTTAACCTTTTTATTTTATTGTTAGAACTAAAGGTTCTGATAGTATTTTCTTTAAAACAAATTAGAGCCGCATCCCATTCACATAAAACTAAATAATAAATTTTCTATTAATCGGCGGTACAAAAAGAAATTAACTACTGTAATTATTAACATTTTTTTATTAACGTTTCTGTTAATCGACGGTGCAAAAGAAATTAACTATTGTAATTATTAATATTGTTTTGTTTAACGTTTCTGTTAATCGACGGTGCAAAAGAAATTAATTATTGTAATTATTGATATTTTCTCTTTAACGTGGTTTTATGCAAAAACTGTGAACTTAGTAATTATAAACTCATTTTTATTTACAATATTAATCGTAATCTTATGTACTTTCTCTTATTTATTAATGATATTGAACCATAATAGATCAAAACTGAACAAAATGGGTATTTTAAATACTAAATATGTAAGAAAAAGCAATTTGGGTCTTTACCATTTCTCTCCTCTGCACCCTCGAAAGCATTCAGCAAATACTTATTTTGAAGAATATTTATTTGCATACATATACAAGCAAGTAAAATTTCAAACCAATTGTTTAAGCGACAAGAAACAATATTGCACACAATATACACAGAAAATTTACAGAAATGGATTCAGATATACTGTATAAAAAGAACAACTCCACGGCTCCTTACAGCTTTCTCAGTTCCTACCATCTACACCTCAATTTTATTACTTCTCAAAGTTAGTAAATGAAACTGTAAACTGTGTTTGATCTCTGTTGACTTTACATGTTAACTCTTGTCATTTGTTTCCGGTACCTAAAACGAACACGAATAGCAACTTTTGGTTTACAGCCAAACAAATGCTGTTGGTCGAGATTAGTTCAGAAACTACCCGCCCTTTCGCGAGTCTCTGTTAGCCAGTATCCGTCTCCGCTTGTACACATTCTCGTATTTTTGCACCTCGTCTTCGTCACAACTGTCCAGGGCATTCTCTTTGCCCGTGATCCCGGTTTTCAGTTTTCGCTTGTGACCAAAGCCACTGGATCTATTCCTATTGTCATGCCCGGCATTACGCTCCTGCACAGATATGGAAAAGCAAATGAGCCTCGATTATGGAAAAGTCAATTTGCGCAAGAGATTCTAAAACTCGGGATTGGGGAGAACTAAGCAAGGCAAAAAAAATACGGTTTTGAAAACTCGGGGAGAAGTCAGCAAAACTCATTTCGTACTAAATAAATATTATAAATGTGAAAGACAAAATAACAATATTTTGGTACAATGAGATACTTTCAAACAGCTTAATAGGTTAAAACAAAATCACAAATTATAGAACAATTTCAAAGCATATGCAAAAAAATAAAAAATAAAAAATTGACCAACTTTGACTGAGTGAGAACTCGGTAAAACTGAGTTTTAGAACACTGGCACAAACCCTACCCGGGATATAGCCGTTGATATATTTTTCACAGGGAGTTGAGGATCTCCGCCGGGATCTACAACAAAGGAAACAAGAGTGTAAAAAACTGGGACGATCATTGATCAACCTAGAGAAGTACTTTTATTTGTAGGAGTGAAGTATCATAGCAAGTACCATTTGTTTCGTTGGTTATACTGGGTTTCGAGAGAAACTTCTGGAACATAAGAGTCCCTTGAAATACCAAAAACGGATAGCAGGAGAGCTCGACCCTTTCAGAACGAGACATCTCTGAAAAGCCAAAGGAAGTCTCCCATGTTTCCCTCAGCTGAGATATAGCTGGCAAAACCAGTCTCTCGACTCCTATCCGAGTAAGAAGCTGCGAAAAAAAACATTACCCAAAATCAACTTTAGGTAATAAGATATTCTCTGCAGTTTAGAAAACTAGAATTGATCGGGAACAATTGATACCTTCTCCAGTTCGTGCATAAGAATCCGACACATACCCTGACGGCGATATTTGAAATCAGTTGCAATTAAAGGCATCTCTGCAGCACTTTTTCCATGAATCCTGGAAGCACAGGCGTGTTCAAAATATAATCTATAAATTAAAAAAAATGTCACATATAGAAGAGAGATGGAATGGTAGCATCTGACAAAAATTACCTGACTGTAGCCACACACACAAGGTCATCGCCTTTTTCCAAAACCATTACATAAAATCCATGAAAGTCCAACCTTCTCAGCTTCGAACTGCATACAAAAGAAAAGGAATTGAAAGCCATGATCAAATTTTGGACAAGATAATTTCCATATTTTGTAATAATATTTGAAAGCCATGATCAAATTAGTTTTAAGATGAGCCTTATAGTAAAATGTATTCTGAACATATCTGAGGTTTATGCATTAAGCGAAATCATTAGATAAATCAAGTATTGATGATACAATGCCAGAAAGTACCTTAAATTCTCATATCAGTTCTCAGTTATTGGCAATCCGTAAAAACAAATTTCAAGTATGCATAGATAGAGGATACTCACACTGAACTAAAAACAATATCGCTAGCCAGATCCCTGCCGGTATAAGGTTCAACAGTGGGTTCAAAACAGTCATGTACAACACGAAGAGCACGGACCAACTTCTTCCGTGTATCAATCCTGGAGCCACGTGAAATGTTGTGATCCCTATTGAATGCTGTTAATAGGGTCCAAGTCAAGCCATCCACAGCAGTGGGATTTGATATTCCAAAAAGTTGATGAAGGTGGGCATATATCTGAAGACAGAAAATAAGTTGATACAAGGTCACAACAATACTAGAATGACAACAAATAAACTGTTTTAATAGCACGTCAATAAATACAGACTAAACTAGGTTGTACAGCACAGAAACAGACTAGTATATAGTGAAATTGCATGTTTAAGTTTCATCAAATAAAGGATAATGGTACTCTAAACATGTTTAGCAGCGAAATCCTAACAAAAACTTTAGCTGATCTCTCTCTTGTAGTGTCAGATATACTCAATGGCCCTAGACTGGCTAATTTACACTAGGAGAGATTACAAAAAAAACATCAAAGAAGAATGTAAGCAACTCATCTAACACGCTCTCTCGGATACCTTATGGCAAGCTTCACTGCAAAAACTGTCTGTTGGATTACGCCCCATATTATTCAAGCAACCCACGTGATCTACAAAACAAATCAAACAAAATATAAATATGCAAACAAAAGAAAAATAGCAGAACACAACACTACAAAATGCAAGGAATCCTTGTCAATCAAACGCACATAAACGGTTGCACTGGGGACAAGCATTTGCAAACCGGGTTTTATCTCCACTGCAATATCTCGATCCACATAAGCCACAACGACAAGATGGACAAAACCATCTTTCTACAGGAATAACCTGAAAATCCCCCAACATTTATCAGAAAGAACACAAGATTCTATTTCATTACACACTGATAACAAATGGATAAGTATAAAAAACATTGCTAGCAATAAAACACTAAATAATGAAGGGAAAATATCGACGACGGAAACCTCTTCCACAATCCACAATATAGGAATATTGTCAATTAACTATCACTACCAAAGTAATGATTCAATGAGAGATGGGACTGACATACCAGATTCCTCTAGGAGTTTATTTTTTCCTGGTAAAGTGTTTACTTATAGCAACTTACTATGTTGCATGGGCGAAGACACAAGCATACGAACACAATATAATACGGTTTTCATAAAATCTAAAACACCATATGTGAAGGATATGTCATAAAAAGTAATACAATGACATATATGCTATATTAATGCACATAATTAAGGGCATGTAAAATAAAGTATGTGGCATCATTTGTAGAGTGTCTGCATAACTGACATACAAATACGTGTCCAAGACAAACACATTCAGAAAAAAATAGTGTCCGTGCACCAGAGGATAGAGGCGTGTGCCCTCTCTGTAAAATTGCATACAACAATGATGTAAGATTTATCCAACAAAACAATAAGGCATCAAAGACATATTTAGTTCAATTGTTGACATACTACCTTTGTCATCAAATAGCAAATTCAAACCACCAAAATATTTAAGAAAGATCTTTCAATAAACACAACCAAACATGAAATAGCTACAACTGTGAACTTTCAGTTTCACGGAAACACATAGGTTCAGGTGAATCCCACAATTTAAGAATTATAGTAATACAATAAAGCAAAAATAAGATGCCAACAGCAGTTGAATATTAATTTAAACATAATAACAAAGATGGTGCAAAAGAAGTCTACTAAACTAATTAAGATACACATCAAATCATGTATTCAGAGAATAAGTATGAGACTGAATTTATTCTGCTAGTAGAAATTAAAATTAAAATTCACACCTACTACTATGCAGTACTAAAATCAATAGACAAGTCAAGTTTAAATTTTTATCTAGAATAGACACAAAATGATACATGAAAGAACTACGCACCTTGAGGTCAATACAAGACATATGGTAAGAGCACGGGCAGCCACCACAAAAAATAAGATCTTCTCCATAGTGACAAACAATGCATATTGTGTCTCTTTGACGGCTGCCACTGAGCCCCTTTCCCTTGCGCATCCAAGGACTGGACGCCATATCTTTGATCTTTATATTTCTACAAGAATTCTCAACAGTCAACGCTGAATGACGGCAACTAGTAGATACTTCATTCTCTGCATTTGCAGCATCCAACTTCTGATTTTCCTCGGAAATACACTTAATATTTGACTTACATTGCAGAAATCTTTTTGAAACCCTTCTTTTTATGTTAGAACGTTTCCTTTGGGTAGTGAAAAAAAGGGAAACCCTTCTGCTCCTCAACTTTTTGGTATATGTGGGAATGAAAATACCAAGTGTACGCCTAGATTTACTTGGTTTTATTATATTCCTCCTTAAAATAGTTTGACTCTTTTGAGTATTGGAAGCACAAAGGGGTAACTTATTTTTCACTTGTGTTTTGAAATTTTTAGTCGCTACTAATCGACTCTTATGAACACGAGAATCTTCAGAAGCCATAACTTTCTTCTTTCTTGAAGGATACCATGGGACCTTCTTGGAATCATCCTGGGACGCAAGGACAGGCCCTGACTTGGCTACTCCAGATATCTTGCTAGACTGATTTTGGATGGGAAGAGAATCAGGAAGTACTTCATTCTTTTGAGCACAGTAATCACTGGGGAGCTGATCCTGTTCACCTCCCACATGAGCAATACTCTCCGCAACAGAAGCCTCAGCTACTACCTGTTTTTCCTGAAAAGTGCTATTACTAAATCCATTTACATCATGGTCCCTTGACTGCTTCAATTTATTTTCTGACCTCAAAGACCGCATCTTTTTTTTGGGTTCACCAACTCTATTTATTTCTTCCTCCATTTTTTCAGATCCAACATTAGCAAGAACGTCATTATTTTTGCCAACAAAAGAATCTGATAAATGCTGGACCAATTCAGACTGTTGATTATCTTCTGAAGCGTTTCCTTTCTTTCTCACTTGAAGTGCTCGGATTCTACGGCTAGAAAGATTCTTACGGCTTGATTTAACTGCAATTACATAGATAACACTCATGTAGTACTTCCTCCATAAACTCTGAATGCCACACGTCCATTCTGCAATCATTTTTACAAACCCATAATTCTGCCTCAAATAAGACCAAACCTTTTTTACATAACCAGATAAGGGTTGTTTTCCTTCAAGCTTCTTAATCACCTCCACCAAAATCCATACACCACGATCTGTCCAAGTACCCATGAACTCATCCCACACACGACTTAACCGTATATGATCCACACTGAACTTTCCTTCATCAGCCTCATCTGGGAAAAACACGAATCGTTCATTTGCATCATCATCGCTGTCTAGAACTACACCTTCCCACCATCCATCCTCGACCCAAACATCAACACAAACCCCAAAATGTAACTTAGATCCACGTGTCTCCAGTAGATGTGGGGAAGGCAGGGGTCGAATATGCCCACGGTAGGTCGGCGAGACATAGCGCCGCTGATGGAGGCCTTCAATGGCATTCGAGACAGGAATTGACTCAATAAGCTTTGAATCGCCCGTCTCAGCCAAAAGCTCATCATATCTAACAGTGCGACACAAGTCCGAGACACCAACAACCACTCCAGAGTACCATGACCCTAGAAGCCCTTTATCGAGTTGCCGGACCTAGAAAACAGTAAAGATATTGACTTAAACCTAATACAAAACAAAAATAGGGTGACATCCAAATTAACACTTCTATGCAAATATAAAAAACAGAAACTTCACAAAGTCAAGCACATTCACAATTTCTCCCCAAGTTTCACCAACATTACTCGACAACACTTCAGAAACAGGCCAAATAGAACTCGATCACTCCAATCATGCTCCAATCCATTTCCTTGTACCAACACCAGAACATCATCGCCGAAGACACAAACTTCACAATTCCAATCAAAATGCGATCAGATTAGCAGACAAACAAATCAATTTACCCGAATCAGATACCAAATCCATATTCTCCCCATAATCACAACCAAAGATAAGCAAATCCAAATTTCAAATTTCAAAATACTAATTCCACAACACTCTCTCTCCCTCTCTCTCTTCTCACGATCTGGAGCCAAACAGAATCTACCAGAAACACAAATTTCAAAATTGAAATCAAAATTGAAATGTGAACCTACCTCGACCTTGTCGTTGAGGAGCAGCTTCTTCTGATTCATAGAGCCGATTGAGAAGCCAGATTGGTCTCTTCTTCTTCACGCGAACCCACAGTCAGTGACCTTAAACGCTCTTCTTCTTCTTCGTCGCAGAGAGAGAAATTGAAAAAAACTGACAGAGACTGTGCGCGACATTAAAGAGAGAAAAAAAACAATATAGGGCTTCGATTGGGAGGAGTGATTCACTGGTGATACCGCACTGTGCTACGGTGGACTCGTCACTCGTGGCGCTCTCCGCGTGCAGTGGTTTCTTGGTAACGTAAGCTGTTTGATCTGAGCCGTTGAAACTTAGATCAGAGGGACATCTGGAAGAAGTCTCTGCGGGTAGCATGAGTAGATAATTATTTTCCTTATCAATTTCTCTCTCTATTTGAATTTAAATGTTTTGTTTATTTCACGTGTAGAGAGCCTGCAGTTTGACCCGATTGAGCGTACGGACGTACCAAACCCGACCCGATATTAGCCCGAATCCTGACTTATACTTGAATTACTTAAAAATAAATTCCACATTTGGTTTACCAATTAGTTACAAGTTTATAAATTATAGATTTTCCTTACTTTTTTTAGACCCATAGATTTCTTTATTAGTTTTGCAATTGATCAAAAACTCGACTTTTATTTTACCATTTTATGTGAACAATTAAAATAAAATTATAAGGTGCTATATTTTAGCAACAAATAAATTTGTTAAAATCCAAACTATAATAATTCGATCAATTGCAAAAATAATAATAAATTATTACTCAAAAAAAATTATTACCAAATCGAATCGAGGATTAAACTAAATTCGGAACTAGAAAACTGAAATTGTGATTACTAGTTCATATTTGATTATCATTTTCAAAACTAAAAATCGTCTATTAGAGTTTGTAATCAGAGAATTATATTCGGTAATTAATATTGATGTATAAAACGAGTATATATATAGGATACACGTGAATGAGGAATAAACTAGGGGCTAGAGTTTACATGTGAGTGGATAATAAGTTAGAGTTTACAAGTGTGAGGAATAAGTTATGGTTTAGACGTAGCTGGCCTCGGGTCTCAGCCCATACACATTAACACCGTCAATTAACTAATAAGAACCGAATCAACTCGTGTCACGATGAGTCGACCTCTCATCCACTTATGTATAATATCCATATCATATTGTTATTTTGTTAACAAAATATATACCTCGGTTGATTTGTAATAATTGAGTATCAACATTATATTTTTATTACTGTTTTTCGTAATCGTAAGTTTAATACTTTCAGCCATAAATCAGGCTGATATTCGTCAAATTCGGCCTATAAATCGAGCACAGATTACGAATCGAAAATCAACCGATTCTAACTGGGTAGAAACCGAAAACGAATCAGAGAAATACATTCAGAATCGAACCGTTTTCTCGCACAACGATTATGCATATGGTTCAAATAAATAGAGACTAGAGAGGGTCGATCTCAAATCGGTTTCTAAGCGATCTCGTGTCCACCCCTAAATATAACCGCTCTCTTAACCAATCGGACCGACTCAGACGGCTGCGAGCAACCATTTTATAATTCAGAACCAAACCAATAAAATTTATCTCACACACAAATAAATACTAAAATTCGATCTTCCTATAAAATTTTACAATAAAGTTGCAATTTAGTGCAACAATTTATGGCGGGAATTTAGTGCCCTCTTTTCCTTCCCCTTCACTCTCACTCTCTCTCAGAACCTAAAACCCCAAAATCCACGGAGAGCCATGAAGAAGAGCACCGCCGGCTCCAGAAAGCGACCTCCACCGGCGGCGACGCCGTCTCCGCAGGCTCCTCCTGCGAAGCACCAGGCGATCTCGAGCGCCGAGGACGAATTCGCCGACGAAGACCTCTTCCTCGACGAGACCATCGCCGAAGAAGACCTCATTCTCCGGGACGCCGAGGAGCGCGAGGGCCTCGCCGCTCGCCTCTCAAGGTGGACCCGACCGCCCCTCTCCGGCGAGTACCTCTCGCAGTCGCGGAGCGTCGGTAAGTCCTCGCTCGACATTGCTCGGTTTCGCGGTTAGGTTTTGTGGTTTGTTGGAATTTGATGGATTTGGGGGTTTTGGTGGGTTTTCAGTGTTTCAGCAGTTGGAGATTGATTATATTATCGGAGACAGTCCTCGAGAGCTGTTTCCGGATTCGTCTGGTCCTGCTGCGATTATCAGGATATTTGGAGTCACAAAGGAAGGTGAGGGTCGTTTGAATTCAAAGTTGTGATTTTTTGTGCTTACAAAGGTTACGTTTACCAATTTGTAGTTTTGACTGGTTGTTTAACTTTGAGAACAACATATTTAGGCTTGAAAGAGTGTATCTTTGTATTGGTATCGAGCTTTTATTGTTAATGCTCCCGTTATAACTAATTGAGTAGAGGGCTCATTGCAATATTTTGGTAAGTTGCTGACTATTAAATGTGTTGATGTCATTTTGTTCTTCTAATATCTTCGAAGTTGTGTTTTTTTTGTGTTTAGAAAGGTTGCATTTGCCAATTTGTAGTTTCGGCTGGCTGTTTAACTTTGAGAACAACGTATTTAGGCTTGAAAGAGTGTGTCTTCATATTGGTATCAACTTTTATTGTTAATGCTTCGTTTATAACTTACTGATTAGAGGGCTCATTTGCAATTTTTTGGTAAGTGCTGACTATTAAATGAGTTTGACTCTGGGTGGATTCCGACGGAGTAAGGTCCCATCGCAGCAAAAACACAATCTTTGTCATTTGAGTGACACGGGATTTACATTTTTTGGGTATAAATATAGTTTTTTGAGCTGTCAAATTCTGCAACCCGCATGTCATAAGTATGGCAGCTGCTAAGAAGTTATGTTCAAACATTGTTATGGCATAGCTAGAGTTTATATTTTCTTTGGAAGTTTAACCAGCTGAGAAACGCTGTTGGTCACATTTGTGACATTTGCTTGTGTTGTAGTGACTCACTATTTAAGGAATTTACTTCTTTAGATTGGAGAGGGTGAGAACATCGCAATACAAAGGTGTTCTTTGAACTACGTGTTACATGAATTTAATCTAATGCTCTCTTGGCTATTTATCAGGACATAGTGTTTGCTGCAACGTTCATGGGTTTGAGCCATATTTCTACATCAGTTGCCCTTCAGGAATGGGCCCTGATGAAATTTCCCGTTTTCATCAAACTCTCGAGGTACTTTGATTAAGAATCAGTGGCTGATTATGTTTTTGTATGCATAAGTTGTCTTTAACTTAGCTAGACTTCATCTTGTGTCTGATGATGTGTTTAGGGGAGAATGAGGGAGGCGAACAGGAACAGTAAGGTAACCAAGTTTGTCCAACATATTGAGCTGGTGCGAAAAAGGAGCATTATGTATTATCAGCAGCAAGATTTACAGCCATTTTTGAAAATTGTAGTTGCATTGCCTACAATGGTGGCCAGCTGCCGCGGTAAACTTCAAAATTTCTTCCATTGCCTGAATTTAGCTGTACCCATTCATTTATGGTTTAGAATTTTAGATTAACTATATCATGGTAATGTAAACAATTGATTTGATATTTGACGAAGTATTTAGTTTGTGTTGGCCTTTTGTGTAATATCGCTTCCTAAATCCGAAGTGTTGTGGTGAAGTTTATCTACAGAGTTTCTTTTTTATGTCCATATTTTCATGCTGGCAGGTATTCTTGATAGAGGCATACAAATTGATGGTTTTGGAATGAAGAGCTTCATGACATATGAAAGCAATGTTCTTTTTGCTCTTCGTTTCATGATTGATCGTGACATTGTCGGTGGAAACTGGATTGAAGTACCTGCTGGCAAGTATAAGAAGACAGCAAAGAAGTTGTCTTATTGCCAATTAGAATTTGATTGCATGTATCCTAATTTTGTTCATGGGGTATTACATATTCTTTAAAAACTGTTCTGTTATTCATATTGAAATCTCTCCTTGGGCTAAATTTTCCTTGACAAGAATTTGTCAGGTATTTAGAATTGATCAGTCATGCTCCGGAAGGAGAATTCTCAAAAATGGCTCCATTTCGTATATTGAGTTTTGACATTGAGTGTGCTGGTCGTAAAGGTCATTTTCCTGAGCCTACCCATGATCCTGTTATCCAGGTATTTCTTGCATCCCTATTCTAAAATAGTAAAATTTAGTGCTATAAGTAGTCAATCGTTTGACTGTTTCTAAAGTTGAAATTCTACTTTCATTCTAGGTGGCCAATCTACTTACTCTACAGGGAGAAAACCAACCATTTCTCCGTAATGTGATGACCCTAAATACATGTGCCCCAATAGTGGGTGTTGATGTGATGTCTTTTGATACAGAAAGAGAAGTCCTGCTTGCTTGGAGGGTATTGATTATTTTTCTTATATTTTCTTTGCATCACAAATAAAATCTCATAGTTTTGAGGACTGCAAATGGATGACTACAAAAGTTTGTACTTTTCCAACTATATCAACAAAAAATTGGCGGCTGGGCAAAAACAACACTCAGTTTAGATGTTTCACTTCCTCCCCCAAAAGGGTGTCAGGCTTGTAAAGTTAGAACATCATGATCATAATTTTTTTCTACATTAGACTATAGTAAGCAGTATCCAAAGTTTAAAAATGCTATATCGGGAACTGACGCGCTTCCGATTAGCACCGTAAGGCGTAAGCCTCGAGGCGTGATAAGGGGTAGTGTCACGCCTTAGATACTTGCGACACTTAGAAGAGTATAAACATTATGCACAAGATTTTTGCAAGTTAGAGAGCTTAGAGGATTGGATGCTTACACATAACCTCTAACACCTATTTATAGGAGATCCATCTCCTAATGGATGGTTAGGTTTTACTCAAATGAATGGTCAAAATTGGCTTTCTAGAGAGGTCCATCCAAATATTTTAGATTTCCCATAAAACCCTCTAGACTTGGATAGATCCACCAATTTCTAGAGACTTCCAAGATCAATAAATTCATATCATAATGATAAAAATAAGAATAAGAAACAAAAAGAAAGAAAAACAAAAAAACAACAAAATAAACAAACAAAAAATTTAGTATCAAAGAATTTGCAAACATTAAATCATCAATAATGAACAATTATAAATAAAAATCAGCAAAAAAAAATAAAAATTAGTAAAATAAACAAAAACAAAAACAAAAATCATTAAAGAATTAACAGAAATTGAAGAAGATTGAGAGAGATGAAAGGGATGGAGGGAGAAGAGTGGTGGGCTAGAAAAAGAGTTGGCTAAGAAGGTTGATGGAGGAGTTGCTACAAATTTCTCTTCTAACTTATGTTTTAATTTTGTATTCTTTTGATTTATTAGGCTAACTTTAGTTTCTTACCAACATAAAAGTCTCAATAACAATATTTATAAAAATCCAGATATAGAACTTCCAAAAGATGCCCAAAATGGGCTTTTAAAATTTTAAAATTTAACCTATAATCTGAAGCGCAAGCCTCAACCACCTCGATACATGAGGCACAAGGTATAAGCCTCAACCGAGCCAAGGCGTTAGCCTCAGTACACTGATGAAAGGCGTAGCCTCGAAGGCTGTTTTCAACTGCCTCACCTTGAGGTGAGCCTCAAGGCGCAAGCCTTAATAGCCTTTTTAAACCATGGTAGTATCCCACATTTGAGTTCTTAATAATGACCATTCATTGCAAAAAAGAATAAATACAACCAACATAAGTTGGGCCAAGTGGTAAGAAGCCCAGTTCTACATAAATGAGGTCCCGAGTTCAAACATTGATACAAAAAATTATATTAGGATGTACCACTTTATTGCCTATAAATTTTTTTGCCTCCTTTATTAGTTTAATATATTTTTACGGGTTTCTGAATTTCAACTGTATTACTTGATAGTGAATGACCTATGTGTAAGCTTTTGTGCTCTTTGAGTTTCTGCATAGAAAGTACAATTTATTGCATATGTACGAGAAACATATCTTTTTATTTTTATATCAATATTGACTATATATGTTAATGTATAATTATATATGTATGTTTCTAGTCTTAGTAGCTGTTTCCTTGCAGGATTTTATCCGTGAAGTAGACCCTGATATTATAATTGGCTATAACATCTGCAAATTTGACTTGCCATATCTTATTGAGGTAATTTATTTGATTACTATTTTCCTAGAAGCCTGTATTGTATTAAACTAGTCTTCCAATATTGTATTTCCCACCCATGATCCAGGACTTTCTCTTCATAAGAGAATTGCTGAGATTTTCTGTTGGTGCGTACCTATATTGCTGAATTAATCTTATACCCCGAGCTTTTGTTTTACAGAGGGCTCAAGCCTTGGGAATAGCAGAATTTCCATTACTTGGTCGCATCAAAAACAGCAGGGTTCGTGTCAAAGATACAACATTTTCTTCAAGGTAATTATAACCATGTTTCAAACGGCACCAGTCATGGAACCTATCATTTCGATTTCTCCATTCGTGTATATCTAGATTTTCACAAGTGACACCCACATGACATTTCCCTATGCACTCATGATGTTTTTCTTCTATTCTATGTATTCTTATCTGATCTCATCAGCTTGTTTTGAATATTTGACTTATGGGTATTTGTTTGAGTGCAGACAGTATGGAACCAGGGAAAGTAAAGAAGTTTCTATTGAAGGGAGAGTTCAATTTGATTTGTTTCAGGTTTTTCCCAAAAGACATGTTTGCTTAAGTAACTCTAAATTGTGTAGCATTCGCATATTGCCAATGTAAATTTAGGTATGTATAAGTTATTCTATATCTTTCTTTTGTTTCAGGTTATGCAGCGTGATTACAAATTAAGTTCTTATTCACTAAATGCTGTTTCAGCCCACTTTCTTTCTGAGCAGGTAAAGTTTAGTATTATCTTTGTGGCAATTTAAACTGCTTAATTAAGAGGATATCATTGCTTTATGGAAAATATAAAGGCACTGGAGGATCATTAAAGCTTCTCCCTGATTGTTTCGTGTTCAGAATGATAAAATTTACATTTGAGAGTGAAGAGGTATGCATATGCCTCGAAAGTAGTTATTTTTCTTACAACAGCTACCAAAGGCAACATATCCCAAATTGACCCTTGGTATCTTGGATGGTTCAGTTATTAAAGCTCTTCATAGAATGGAGTAATGCCCTTGGTAATGCTTTTCTTAAACTGAAGTGCCAGGGAAAGTTAAATAGAACTGGTGGCTTGTGTCTATGCATGTATGGTTTTATGGTTCCACCTTTCTGTGACAGTTTTTAATTTATGACTCCATGATTGACCAATTGATGAATATCTAGCTCTAGGCCTCCTAGACATTTTGCATCTAGCTTTAGATTGTTTATGATTCTAGGCCATGATTCTTGACTTTTATCTTTCACCAGGCTTATGTTTGTTTCGGCGTTCCATTACCTTTCGGGCCATATTCACCTTTTTGTGTAAAAGTTTAGCATCTGAAGTGTAGATATGCCCTTCTACTTTTGTTGTCATTCATTGCATGTTCATCTAAAAAATCAGAGCCTTTTTTATTCTCTCTCTTGGGAATATATTTTTCTGATTGTATTCTTTCTTATGTTTTTATGGACACAATTCTTGCAGAAGGAGGATGTCCACCATTCTATAATATCTGATCTTCAGAATGGGAATGCTGAAACTAGGAGGCGGCTTGCTGTATATTGTTTAAAGGTGCGTATATATAATATTTAATTTTTGGTCCCAACCTTTCTATTCTCACATTATTTAGTATTCAAGTTCTCTTTTCGGGATCTTGGGTGTTGTCTGTATAAGCTTCAAGTTTTTATCAGTACCCACAGATTAACAGTAAGTAGATTACACTGTAATGATGTGAGTATGTTTCTGAATGTTTAGACCTATTCCCTGTTTCTAGAATTTTTTTGTGAGCTTCTTAGGTTTGTTTGAACTAGACATTTATTCGAATGACAGGTTCTTAAAAGAAACATTGACTCAACTTTTCCATACCTGAACCTGTTTCTTCTGCAGGATGCTTATCTCCCTCAACGACTTTTAGAAAAACTGATGTTCATTTACAATTATGTGGAGATGGCTCGAGTGACAGGTGTTCCCATCTCTTTCCTTCTTTCCAGAGGGCAAAGCATTAAGGTAGGTACTATGCTTTTCTGTGGATGAATATTGTGAATGATTGGACATTCTGAAATTTAGAATATGAAATGTTGTGTTAGGTACTTTCTCAACTTCTTAGGAAAGCAAAACAGAAGAACCTTGTCATACCAAATGTCAAACAGGCTGGATCAGAACAAGGGACATATGAAGGTGCCACTGTAAGTTTTGCTTCGTGAAGTATGTATAGTCATAAGACATGGTGGATGAGGGCATGTGTTCATGTGTCATACTCTCTCAAATATACTTAGTTTTTTCTACAGCGTGTCTTTGATCTTTGAGTTCATATACTTGGTGTTTTACATTTAGATCTGCAATGCATTTTGAAAGCTTCTTGCACTTTCTTTGTGGCTTTTATTTCTATGGAATATGAATCTCTATTTATGTCTTAGATCCCATGTTAGGTAGTCGAAATAATACTTTTGGTCATACATATTGGAAACCTGAGATCTGGTAAATATCCCAATCATTGGGAAAGCAATGGTTTTTCTAATCAGTCACCCATAAAATAAAATAAAATCAGACAGATGCTAGTCTCCTGATTATTTTTCTATCATCAATGAATATTTGTATCTTCAGAACCCATAATTATGGTCTAACCTTAACACCTTAAAACAGTTTCCACTACTATTGCCACATTCAATTTTGTTGAAACTTTCTGTCGTGAGTTGCAGGAGAAAATCTTCAGGGAAGATGTTTCAGGAAATGTATTTCCTTATAATTCACACGCTCATCCTGAACCAAGAAATTAACCAAATTTTCTCATATAATAAGTAGTTATATCTACCTCTATAAAAGAAATAAGATGGGGTGAAGTATGAGTGTTGGGTACAAATGATTGAGATACATTTTCTTGCGAATTGGTTTTCTATAGATAAATAACGTGGAACTGCTGCAATTGCTTTTGGTAGATGCTAACTTCTAGAAATATGAAAGAAGATAGTGTATGAATATTAAGAGTAGTATATGAAAAAGGGTATGAAAATTCAAAACAAGGCTGCATCACAAGTTATTTGTAATTAAATTTGTGATCCAAAGTTCTTGTTATTGTATTCTATTTTTCACTTTTTGGATGGAACCATTTGCAGGTTTTGGAAGCCAGGGCTGGATATTATGAAAAACCAATTGCAACTTTGGACTTTGCATCTTTGTATCCATCAATCATGATGGCATATAATTTGTGTTACTGTACGCTGGTATTTTTTCAACCCTTCTACATGTCAACATATTCATCTCATGATGGGACGAAACTAAAATAAGGTTCTAACATAAAATATTTTCATTTGTGATGATTTGTATGAAGGTAACTCCTGAAGATGCTCGCAAGCTTAATCTTCCTCCAGAATGTGTGAACAAAACTCCCTCTGGCGAAACATTTGTTAAATCAAACTTACAGAAGGTTGTTTTCTTTTGAGGATGTACAAGTAATTTTGCATACAGGAATAATTAAAATATTCAAATCCTTTACTTTTGGTGAAAATAATCTACTAGATATGTTTGAGAATATTTTGACTGTTTTCAGGGAATACTTCCTGAAATTCTTGAAGAGTTATTAGCTGCTCGTAAAAGAGCAAAAGCGGATTTGAAGGTAAATACCTTCTGCTTTTCCATTTGGTTGCTGCCAATCGTTTGTTTGGGTTGTTTTATCTGATATGGACATAGTTAAAGAGTGACAATTCATCTACTTTTTAGATCATTTCTTCGCTGCTTGATTTTTTAATCTTGTAAAGTTGTAAGTGATTATTTTGTGTAATTCCAGGAAGCAAAGGATCCCCTTGAGAAGGCTGTGCTGGATGGTCGACAGCTGGCTTTGAAGGTTAACCTTGTTACTGTTAATTTGTCATCTATACTTCCGCATATAGTAAAGGGCAGGCCAAAATGGGCCTTTGGGTGTCAATTGACACCTCAAAACTATTTTATTTTATTTTATGCATTACCTTTGCCTGACGTCTTCGGGTAGTCATATTTCTTTACCGGTATAATACAACAATTATGATGTCGGGTGATTAATCTCGTCTTTTCTCATCTCTACAACGCCTGGTACTTTCCACAGGTTAGTGCGAATTCAGTATATGGATTCACAGGAGCTACAGTTGGCCAGTTGCCTTGTCTGGAGATATCTTCAAGTGTTACAAGCTATGGTATATCCCTTAGAATATGTTTAATCATATCAAAAAGTTTCCTCTTTTTTTTTAATAGGCCAAAAAGTTTCCTTTTGATAAGCTAAAAAGCCTAAAGCATTTGACACCTTTAAATTCTGCTTGATTTTGTGGATGTGGCTATCTTCTGAAGGTCGACAAATGATTGAGCACACAAAAAAGCTTGTGGAAGACAAATTTACGACACTAGGAGGTTACGAACACAATGCTGAGGTATATATAATGCATTTTTGTCGGACTTTTGTTTGAAAACGGAAGCCAAATCAATTGTAGCTAAACACAGATACTTATTTTCTTCTGCGTGGCCTTATAACCTTACTTTTTATAGCATAGACCTATGTTGATATGATAATTTTGTGTCAGGTTATCTATGGAGATACAGATTCAGTCATGGTGCAGTTCGGTGTGCCCACTGTAGAAGAAGCAATGATCTTGGGAAGAGAAGCCGCTGAACATATCAGTGCAACATTCAATAAAGTAACAACAATTTTTTCTTCATCTTCTTATAGCCTCAGTTTGCAATTCATTTAAGCTGCAGTTAGAGGTTCAATGCTATTGCGATTATCAGAACTCATATTTTTTAGTATGACTAAAGCAAATAAGTTGTTATTAAAGGTTTGAGATCAAGCAGGTTGAAACTTTTTTGTGAATCCAAAACATTTTTTTGTGATCAGGAAATATATCGGCAGAAACTTGTCCGTGGTTAGAGATTGAGATTATTGTTTTTCATTTATTGAAATGATGGGTATTCACCCAATTTTAAATTAGTTAGTTTTAAAACTGGCAGTTCGGTAATGTGGCGTCAAATTTCTTCGATATAATTTCCTTCACCGTCAATGTCAAATTATGATATTCTGTCCTTTGCCTCTATAATACAAATCTCTTAACTTGTAACATGTAATTTCAGTACACTTCATTTCAGTTACCTGTTTTAGATTCAAAGATCTCTGTAGAATTTAGATGAATATGTAATGATATGTTAAATTGTAATGTATTTTATTTAAACTTTCTAATATTCTGATGTGAGATCTATTTGCTCAATATTTTTGAAACACGCCAATTTGCAACTTGAAAGTTTCACGGTTTATTCGACCTTCCAATCTCCTTGCAAGTTCTCTTTGGTACTAATATATGTTTCTTTTTTTTCTTTTGTGCTTTGAAGCCCATAAAACTAGAGTTTGAAAAGGTTTATTTTCCTTATCTACTGATCAGCAAGAAGAGATATGCTGGTTTATTTTGGACAAGCCCGGACAAGTTCGACAAAATGGACACTAAAGGTGAAGAACCGAGATTATCAACCCTTTTGCTTATATATTTTTTATTGTATTATTATTAAAATTTCCCATTGTTCACAGGCATAGAAACTGTTCGAAGAGACAATTGTTTGTTGGTGAAAAACCTGGTAACCGAGTGCCTCCACAAGATACTAATTGACAGGGACATTCCTGGAGCTGTTCAGTTCGTCAAGAATACAATCTCAGATCTTCTCATGAACCGCATGGATTTGTCACTTTTGGTTATTACCAAGGTGGGGGCTTATATAATGAAATAGTACTCAAGAGTATTTTTTGGATTACCGGCATTGGCTGCTTTGTAGTGTAGCCAAACTGTTTGGTCAGAAGCTCACTTGTGACATTACATTGGTAGATCATGCACTTATATGTTTACTATAACAGGGTCTAACGAAGACCGGGGATGACTACGACGTAAAGACAGCTCATGTTGAACTCGCTGAGCGTATGCGCAAGGTTTGTTGTGCCCTATTGATTATTACTTATCACATATACGTGTGGGTATATATTAGTTACTAGATGTTTGCCATGCTTTGAAGGTCTTGTATTCTACGAGTCTGATCTTATTCGTGTTGGAATATTAAATTCAACCTTAGACAACTTGATAAACAACTTTTTCGTGATGCGCGCGTACATACACACACATATATATGAATGAATACGCATGAATGTTTTTGTTTCACAGCGAGATGCTGCCACCGCCCCAAATGTCGGGGACCGGGTGCCGTATGTCATCGTTAAAGCTGCTAAAGGCGCCAAGGTAATTTTCACGGTTACTTCTGTCCTTTTAAAATGGCTTTCCGCTATGTCACCGGTTTATCAAATTTAACGAGCGGAACAACCAGGCTTATGAGAAGTCGGAAGATCCTATCTACGTGCTGGAAAATAACATACCAATAGACCCACAGTACTACCTAGAAAATCAAATAAGCAAGGTTAGTTCAGTAGTGTGATAATTATGCTCATTTCCTTAACCCGTTCTTTTCCTTACAATTGATAATTATGCTCGTATTCTCAGCCGCTTCTGAGGATTTTCGAGCCCATTCTGAAGAACGCCAGCAAAGAACTCCTCCATGGAAGCCACACAAGATCTATTTCCATCTCCACTCCTTCAAACAGTGGTATCATGAAATTTGCTAAGAAACAACTCACCTGCATTGGCTGTAGAGCTATAATCAGGTACCCATTTTAAAGCTTCTGTTCTTGCTTCTTATCTGTTCTTTAATGAAATTCTATAATAATCGAATTTGGTGAACAATTGATTTGCAACATTTATGATAGGGATGATTACAAAAACTGGTCATGTGGTATCCACTTTTACAAAGAGTTTGTGTACTACGTTTATTGCAAAAAATAAAACGTAGTGAACTGTCCGCATTCTTGCACAGTTTCTCAAACTCCGTTAAAATAGACGGAAAATAGGTCATGTGCAAGTCATGTGACCTCCAATATTTTCAAAGTTGCATATTTATCCGTGGAATATAATTTTGTTTTCATGTCCTTTTAATTTGAAGGGTATTTTTGTCTTTTCAATTTATTTTAATGGTGTCTTTTTTGCACCGTTAAAATAAATTGAAAAGACAAAAATACCCTTCAGATTAAAAATAATAATACATGTAAAAACAAAAATATATTCCAAGTTTGCAGCAGGTTTTTGTACTAAATCATATACATGGACACTCATTGCAAAAGTAAAATGCTTCAACTGCCAGTTTTTGCAACTACTCCTACTTGTTATACTACACCTACATGTTCTGAAGTCACAGTTCTTGTCAGAGAATGTTCTATTAGAGACACAAATGGTTCCACTTTATGAGGTCTCTCTTGTCTTTGATAGGGCCTTTCTATAATTTAACTGTGTTTTATACAGCAATTCCGATCGAACTCTATGCTCCCACTGCAAAAGCAGAGAAGCTGAACTCTACTGCAAAACTGTGTCTAATGGTAAGCATTTCATCTCTGGATCCATATTCTACTAGTATAAAAACATTTTCACATATAACGCAAGAATCAAGCGTATATATTACTGAGAGACTCGATTGGTTGCAGTGTCCGACCTAGAGATGCTTTTCGGAAAGCTGTGGACACAGTGCCAAGAATGTCAAGGTTCTCTTCATCAAGATGTTCTCTGCACAAGGTATTTTTAGTATCTTGCTCTTATATAGCATCCACATGTTAAAACAAATGTGGTTTCCCATTATTATCAGTGTTCTAAAACTCCCCGATAACTCGGTAAAACTAACTAATCGAGAATGATAAGTGAAAATTGGTTCAAAACAAGGTCAACTTGGCCAAACTTGGTCAACTGTTCTGATTGTCAGCAAGTAGTCCTTGTCTCCTCCACGTGACAGTCGGTCCAAAACCCGGTCGAATTTTGTTTTTGTCATTTTTGTTTGAACTATGGTTCATGTTTTTGTTTTAACTCATTAAGTTGTTTGAAACTATCTTATTTTTGTCATTAATATATTAATATATGCAGTTCATATAAAAACGAGGTTTGCCGATTTCTCTCAATTTTCAAAAATCCTTGTCTTGGAACCTTGATCACACATTTACCAAACTTATTTTGTCAATTTTCCTCCTAAGCCATTCTAAAACAGAAGGAATAAAATGTGGCCATGACCAACTCAACTAAAAGCTTGAACTGATGATTGAATTTGAAGGCACGTATGGTATTTCGTGTCCTAACAGTTTCTAATGCGTATTTGTTCTCAGCCGGGACTGTCCAATCTTTTACCGGAGAAAGAAGGCACAGAAGGACATGGCCGAAGCAAAGGTGCAATTGGACAGATGGAACTTTTAATATGATTCCAAGGTTTGTGAAATAGGATCAGCGTTTGTATTCACTAGCATGGATTCACCTTTCGGAGTCCTGTAATGGTGAGAGTCTCGTGCACTGTATCGTCTTGTAATAGTCGAGCAAAACCTAAGAGACAAGTATTGTAAACAAATGTACCCTCTGTATGGAATATGATTTCCATTGAACAAAAGTTTTAATGGAACTCTTTTTGGGTAAATGGAGATTGTATCAGGGTAAATTGTCATGAACTTTTCCAATTTTACAATGAACTTTTCCAATTTTACAAAAAGTTGTCATAAACTCTCATTTTTGGAAAAGTGGCTGCAAACTTGTCAATTTTCTTTTATAAAATGTGTATATTTGCCAAAGAAAATGATGAAAATGCTCTTAAAATTGTTTTTTTTTGAAAAATCAAATCAAAAAAATTAGTTTCTCAATTTGAGCTCGTCAGTTTTTCTTACTCCAAGCTTGTCTAGATTTGAAGTCTCACGAAAGGACATCAATGGCGTGTGAGAATTAAAAAAATGATGAGCTCGAGATAAATAGAATATTTTTAATTTAAAAAATGATTCCAATGACATTTGAGCAAGTGCACTTTTACGAGGGGTTTT
>JAYMTP010001485.1:0-23826 GCA_036897365.1 Geranium brycei | reverse complement strand
AACAAACCCCCCATCCCAAAGTAGTCCAAATTAGAGGCCAATGGTGGAAATTACCATTTTGCCCCTCCCCTAAAAGTATACCTATATACTTAACTTAATACATGATGAGAAATTACCCTTTTGCCCATCCCTTTAATATATAATAATAAATTACCATTTCGCCCCTGCCATGAAAATTGCCATTTTGCCCCTCCCCTGAAAATTGTCATTGGGCATGCATGTGGGTTTGTGAGGTTCAGCGGAATTGGGCGCCAGAGTAGGTCTGGCCGAAGGACCAGCCTGAGGGAGCGACGTTGTTGGAGACGACGGTGCGGCCGTCGCTGGTGGTGACCTTGAAGGAGAGGCCCTGTCCGTTGAGATAGTTGTTGCTCTGCCAGTTCTGTCCCCAGTTTCTGGACATTGCTTGCCAACCAGTTTTGGAGCCTTTGATGGAGACGGAGTTGACGTCTCCGGCTCCTCCGACATTGGTGATCAGTACCAGGTTGAAGTAGGAGTGCCCGTTGATTGTGAACCTTATGCCTCCCATCCTCCGGCAGGGTACCCTACAAAATAACCCATCAACGATTTTTGTCAATTGGGGCCGTAATTGGGTTAAAGTTTTGATTTTTAAGTGAGAACATAGTAAACGCTCCTTAAAAATTAGTGTTCTAAAAACTTTCAATTTGTCAAAATAGTCCATATTTAATCATTAGTTAATCTTGTTATCTGATTAATCTCTTACTAATCTTTGTTCAGTCTCGGAAGATTTTCTCCCCTCGACTAGCGCTAACGTTTTTTTAGAATATACTACTTAAAACCCACCAAAACTCATACATGATATAGTGAATTGAGCTCATATTTCGGTTAAATTCTTGATCTTTAAGTGTACATGTAAAATGACCCACAAAAACCCAAAAATGATTTAGTGAATTGAGTTCATATTTGGGTTAAAGTTTTGATTTTTAAGTGAGTAAAAAACCACAAGAACCCAGAAATGTTTTAGTGAATTGGGTTTATAGTTTTGATCTCTAAGTAGGTAAATAACCCACAAAAACCCAGAAATGTTTCACTAAATTGAGCCATTAATGGGTTAAAAGTTTTGATCTTTCAAGCGAGAAAATAACCACAAAAACCCAGAAATGTTTCAGTGAATTGAGCTCAAATAGTGAATCTACCTTCTGTAGGAGACAGGGACGATCCCAGCTCTGTACTGGGCAATGTGCTGAAAGACAGGTTGAGAGAGGTCAAAGTGGTGCTGTGGAGGGTTGCACCACCCGCCGGAGTTGTTGGGCAAGGCATTGTTGGGAGGGCAGAAATTGGTGGCGGTGACCATGATCGAGCCGGAGAGGCACCATTTCTTGTCATTCACACACATGATCTCAAAGCAAGCTCCACAGCTCAGCCCATTGTTGAACAGAGCTGTGCTCAGAGCTGCAGTGTTGGTTCCATACCCTTGGCTGTACAGGTTCCCATACCCACAAGCTCCTCCTGCAAAAACAACAATAACCCCCAAAATTTGAAATTGTCCACAATGGGTCTCTTTTTTAAGGTCTTTTTTTTAATTTTGGACCCCAAATCTGTCTCAATTTGAGTGCCGAGCTGAGCCGTATTTGAAAACGAGAACCAAGTTGGTTCTAATTTTCAGAAAATTATATAACTACAGTTTAATTATGGTTCTCCTAAATTAAGATCTGCGATTAATCGATAAAGAATCGAACCGAAGAAGTGGACACACGTGGCACACATCCTCACACACGCCTTCTAAGTGTCCCTTTCTCGTGCATGAGTTTCTTTTACAATTTATAATATTTAAAAACTTTAAATTTTGATTGTGTTTTATAATTTTCAATTTCGAATGTATACTAACAATTATAGTTTAGGATCGTATTACATAGAATAAAATTGCGTAATTAGTCAAAAACAACATTGACAAGCCTAATTAATTAGCCCATAAATCCGACTCAAAATGAAGACATAAGTTTAAACAGTTCGGTTCAGCTAGGTTATGACTAAACCGTCAAAAACTTATGATTCCAGTCATGTGTATTCGGTTCGATTCAAGAACCATGACTACAATTTAAACATACCCATTGTGCCGGAAGCGTCGCCGCCGCCGTAGAAGGTGGCGTGAGCGTCAATCCACCCTCCTTCGCCGTACCCACTAACGGATGTGACCGTTGCAAGAAAACCCGCCAAGAAAAGAGCAGAGAGACCCATTTTCCTGCAAAAAGGAGCAATTTTGATTTTAAGACGTGAAAAATTGGGTGAAATGTGAACAAGAGTGAAGCTCAGAGCAAGAAGAGGAAATGGAGAGCTTACATGATGAGGAAGAAGGAGAAGAGTTAAGGGAGTGAAGAAAATGGAAAGAGGTTGGGGACATTATATAGAATATTTTGGGGGTGAAAATGGGGACTACTTAAAAACATCACTTTTTTTCAGAAACTAACTAACCCTTAAAAGCAGTTGGGACCAAAAACGGACACTGGGACCAGTGGAGAGGCTGATAGCTAAGGCGAGGTTAAAATGGTAATTTCAAGATCGAATCAGACATGTAACAGTAACAGAGCAAAACAGCAATAAATCTTGGCACGTGCGGCCTTTTGTGGACGTGTGGGTTTGGTAGTTTTTGTTTATGTAATAAGTAGTTGTTGATGTGCTATTAATTATTATTAATATTTTTGTAAGATGTGTATATTTGTTTAAAAATAATGAAAATATTATTTATTTCGAGTTGTCAGTTTTTGTTATTATATATATTTTTATATGTCATTGATGTTTGTTTGTGAGACTTCAAATTTAAAAGAGTTCATAGTTAAATTTGAGTTGCTTCTCTAGCGAGGTCGAGTTAGTCTGATTGTGCCACCGCGAAAAGCACAAACTTTTCTTAATCGTGTTATTGAGTTGCATATTCAAAATGATCGACCGGAGAAAAAAAATAGTAATCTCAAGCTAAGATATATTCCTTTCTAGTTGTTTAATGAAAATTAATTTGAATGGCATTTTGTCATTTTTAATAAAAGTATAACAAATTCACGTTTATTTTTTACAGCGACGAAAATAAGTAAATCACCTTTTGCAAAAATGAAATGATAAAGCATTCACTATTGCAATTAAACCCTTTTGTTTGTCTATCAATTTTTAAATGGTACAATTTATTGATGAATTAATATGCATTAAAGATCAACGGTTGGAGTTATCATCACAATTCACAATGAGTTGGTTCTCTTACTTTTCATTTTGTACTTTGTGTCATCAAATGATTTAACTCAAAATAAAATTATGAGACTAAATTGAAATAGTTTATTTTTGTCGGCTCAAATTTGTGATGAACAATGAATAATGAATGCGACATTAGCTAAGTTCATTGAAGGCAGGAGCACATGGGTGATGTATGATTATGATTATGACATGAAACAAGATAAAATCGATACTAATAATTACACAATCACGAAGTTGTTAAAATAGAGAGATTAAAAAAAAAGATCACACGTGTATAATTAATAGATCATAACCCATGTGAAGCTTCCCGATAGTAATTAATTAAATAATGTATTAAAGTAGAATCAAATATATAAAATGGTGTCTTTGGAGTTGTGAGGTCGAATTTTAGATGAAATTTTCAAATAATATGGAAAAAAATATGATGCAATATATAATTATTCAAATATACAGAAATTTAAGTTTGTTTATATTTTGGCAAGTCAAAATCGAGTATTTCATATCCATTTACAAACACCCACTTTATTGTTTTTTTTGAAAGAAGCCACTTGATACTATCAACAATCAAGAGCTACAACATCAAATAAGTTAGGAATAACAGAACCATCTCCAACACCCAGTCAGCCTCTGACAAAGGTGGTCTAGCGAGAAAGTGAGCGACCCTATTAACTGACCTTTGAGTATATTAAACTTTAACAAAAACAAGTTAAGTCAATAAAACACGACAGTCTACTATGAATATGGTAGAGCCTAAATAAGAGGACATAGGCGGAAGATGAATTTACTGCGGATAACACCGCAGACAATCTGATTCTACCACGAAATGAGTTCCCATGTTCTCTTTGATCCAACTCAAAGCCTCGTGGATCGATAAAGCTGCAACAATAGTTGGGTCCGACACATGAACACCATGGAGGCTCTTAGCTGACTTCAATATTCCCGCTGCATCCCTAATTGTCAGTCCCACCCCATAAATCCCTGATCTCGAATCAACAACATCTTCTTTATTAAAAAAAATTCATATGGTATATTAGTATTTGTAAGGGAACTTATGGATAAATGCATTATTGTTATCTCCTTATTATTTAAATAGTCATCTAATGACCTAAACCTTAATTAATATCTAGGTCTGAAGTCAAAGAACGAACAATGTCAATTACTAAGCCACGCTCAAAATGATGTTTTTTTTCTTCGTATATTATGATTTCAACGGTAATTATCATATTATAAGAATTCAAAACATATAACACTTTTGTATATATCATTGTCATATACATTGATTACATTCCATGTGTTTCAATTACACTGATTCAAATAGAGCGACGCATGTGAGGGTGTTTAAAGTGATGAGAAGAGAACCAATGAATCCATTTTCTTTTTGTGCCAAAACTTAATGGACAATCACAATGATATCTGCTAAAGTCGTTCTTGGAACTTTTAAGCAAAATGATGCAAGTCTTACCGATGAAACTAACCTAGGCCATGCTTGTTTCTTAAGTGTGTTCACTGAAGTAGAAATAAAGGAAACCTTAAAATGTACTTAGAATCAAAATCCTCACACATCCACCTTTGTAAACATGTATTTATGTGGAAGTGTGTTATGTGAGTTTCTGATTTTGAAACCTGTTTTGATTCATTTTTTTACAAGTAATGTACTACTAGTAGCAAAAAGTTAAATTCATATTTTGTTATTAAGTTTCATTACATGACTTTAAATTTGTGTTTTCTTGAAATTTTAAGTAATGGGTCTTCAATTGGTCCATCTGCAGACACTCACAATTCTCTTAAAATTGTACCATTATAGGTGGGTGACGAGTCTTTTCTTGTTAGGACTGTTCATAGTTCGATTTTGAAATGAACTGAATCAAGGTTGAACCAAACCAATCAATTCGACTATAAGAAAATAAAATTTTGAAACAAACTGTTACAATTTGGTTCGGTTAATTTTGACTGAATTTCTCACATTTAGGGCCGTTTTGATTTATCTTTTGCTGGCCCAATTAATGAAAATTGACGACTTAAAGTATGAGTTACATGTCCAAATCGACCAGTTTTCGATTCGGTTCAATTCGTTTATCGATAATGATGTTATAAACCAAAACTGAACTGAAAGAGTTTCGATTTTATTCATAACCAAACGAAACCCAATTTTTTTTACAATTATTTTTCAAGTCGGTTCGTTAATATTTTAACAATCTTACCTTCTATATCTAACGTATCCATGCATGTGGTTGACCCGCCCATAAACACCCTTATAAGCCGTCGACAATGAGGACCAAGTGGGCATAATTATTTTGCGGCAAAGGTGGTTTATATCTATACCCTCCAAAGGAGACCCACTATCGCCCCATAATCGGGTGTGTGCCTTATTTTCAAGATCTTGGAGGGCGTGATTGAAGGAGGGAGAGATTTAAAGGTGCGTAGAATATGCATAGACTAAAGATTTTGCCGTCGTTTTTAAGTACTATTAGTATTAGATAGGTGTAGCTAACCTAACTGCCTCAACCTTCTTTCCCACTTTTATTTATTACAACCCACCTAACATATTACATCGATAACTAATGGATCTACATGCATATATTCGATCGATATAATAGTTTAACACCCTCTCACGTGCATGTCGTATATAAAATTTTAGTTGTGATTTGTGAGACGACGATATACACATGAATGTAATCTTTTAGCATGAATTAGAATGATATAGAGAGACAAATATTCAAACTTGATGTCATATTAAAGTCTGACTCATCTTAAAATTTAAATAAATAATTATAACTCTAAAGGTATATATTAAACGGTGAATGGATACATAGTGAATCGAAGTGGGACTGTAACAATATTTAGTGATGACAACGAGGCAGATTTTCTCTACCCTGTCCTCGCTTATTTTTTTAATCCCCGACCCGAGGATGTTATTAGAAGTATTATTTGTGAGACATGTGGATTGTGAACTTTTAGCACGAGTTAAAATGATATGGAACGGTGAATATCCAAACTTGATACATGTGAAAGTCTGACCTATCTGAAAATTCAAACCGACAACTATACATAACCCTAAAATTGTCTATCAAATAGTGAGTGAATACATAGTGAACTGAGGTGATACCTAACAATAATTAGGGAGCATATTTTCTCTGTTTCGTCATTGCTTATTTTCTACATTTCTCCGACCCCGACCAGAGAATGTTATTAGAATTATTATTCTTAATAAAATTTGTAGTTTAAAACATTGTTTTTAATGAAAATATTCTTTTAATTTTATCTACATTTCTAAAATCATATTATTTTAATGTATCGGGGATGAGACGGTCATCTCGACCTGCCCGAAAATTCCGACCACATCCCTACCTGACCAGAGATATCGAATCACCGCCAAATAGAGAATCTCAAAATTTTGACATCTACCAATAATTGAAGAATCAAGTAACTACCCATTTTTTTTATAAAACTTCTCCAACTACTCTTGCACTTTCGCATTAACTGACATAGCTGACTTTAATTAGAACTCAACATGCCATTTGACTATTCAAATATGATGGTCCAACGGTAGGGTTTATGACTTTTACAAGAATATGTTCTTAGCATAACTATTTTTGATCACATAAACCCAAAAATAGGTGTAGAGAATTTTATTTTGTCCCATCCCATCTTGAGGCTTGAAGCTCCACAAGTCTTCAACTATACAATTTAGCTCTTTCGTTATAGCAATTGGCCTAATTTTGTGGAGTTTTTTTTCCAATGTTATTATGTGATTTCATTTTTATTTTCCATTTCTATTTCTCACACTTATTTAAGTGCTATATATGAAAGAAACAATAAATCTTCGTGTTGCCGACAATAATATTCTCCATTGTATTGTTGATTATTTTTCTATTTATATTAGACCTTTGTAAGATCCTTGTCTCGGATCTTGCTTTACAAAAGAAACGAAAATATGGTTAATTAACCAATTAAAGTTACAAGCAGTGAATGTGAATCAATTACAAGCATGAATCGCACTCCATATCCGTTAAGAATTTGTAATAATTAACCTTTGTACTTATGCCATTCGAATATATGAGTCCGTACAATTTTGACCCATTGTATTATATCAAGAATGATTTAAATGCAAGTTGGGTCAAGTGGTAAGAAGATTACACTAACATATGTGAAATTCTAAATTCGAATTTTTCTTTTGAATTCTGATAAAGGGGTCAAAAGACCGATACACATTCTCTGAATGTCGGTCCAAATAGGGGATTAAGATTCGAGTTTTTCTTCGAATTCTGATAAAGAAGTTAAAAGATCGATACACGATTTCCCAAAAATCGATCCAGATTAAAGGGTGAAAATTAAAAATGATTTAAATGCATTAATCATCCGCTTCAGTGACTATATTTTTTTAAAACAAGGGTAATATAAAAAAAACGTATTTAAAATGATTTGAGTGCATTAATGGGTCAACCGTATTTTTAAAAAAAATTGATATTAAAAAAATATTTAGAATTATTTAAGTGCATCAATCTTCAATATTATTAACTTTATATTTAGAACAAGGATATTTAAATCTTAACTTACCAATGCATATTAAACATGACCAACTACTTTTTTATCAGCAATAAATATATTGATTATTATTATTATTACCGTGGCTAAATTTATTATCAGGACGCCCTTTAGTAAATATTGATGAGACTCATAAACTTGTTTTTGAATATCTTCTCTATGAATAAACTTGTCAAATTAGTTATAACAAACTTTGGTTCCAATTATTGTATGTCATTAGACTTCGAACCTACGTTTATATGTAGTAATAATTTAAAAATAAATTATTGCTGAGGGAACATCGCAACTGTTTGATCTTCACACTATTAATGGAGAGGTCTAAGTTTTGAATTCATTGTGACTGAGTAGGGAATAGTTAAATAATAGATTTAGGATATAATGTAATTCAAAAATCAATTTAAAAATTAATTGATTATGAGAAAATTAATCCTCATAATGTAAAGACTTTTTATTAAATTTTGTATATTTTTTATTTAATACATGCTTATGATTACTTAATTTATGCACAATTGCACATTCATGTATGTGAAAATTCTTGTAGAGTGAAGTGCACAAGACTTGATGACAAGGACATAAAGACATGAAACACCTAACACAAACCCCATCCTGATTACATTATTCTCTAAAACAATCAAAATGTTTGGTGAAATTAGGTTGATGAAGAAAACTTTAACAAGAGCTTGCTTCACATAATGCACATAGTAGTAACTAGTGTCCTAATATTAATAGATGCTAATCGAACAGAAAGAACCTAAATGAATTGAATTACATCGAATTACATGATTAATTAGAGATTAATTAAGAATTATTTAGTCAAATTGAATTTTTTTTAAATATTGATAGTAGCATGGCCAAACATATTTGAGCTCTAGCTCTTCTCTCCAAGGTCCACCATCACATGGTGCAATCTGTCAAAAACTTCAAAGAAAAAAAAAGCAAGTGCCTTTAATTTTCAGGGTTGTGGTTGGTTTTAAGTGATGTGAAATCAATTTGGAGTTCAAATTCAAATTTCAATTGCAAGATGGTAAAGCAAATCTCATAGATAGTAATTGGCATCTAATCCAAATTCCATCCTCTCTTTTTTGATGCATGATTTTGAGGGTCCAAGTTGGGTTATTGGGTTCACTTTCGCTATATCATTGTTCATGTAGCTCATCCCAACATAGGGCATGAATGTGGGGAAGATAGTTTGGTCCACATTTCTACTCAAGCCCTAACTCACTTACAATTTGAATGGCTAGTGTCCATTGCTTGAGGTGAAAAACTTCCATGGCCTAATCATTCCCTTTCTTCTACAATTTCAAAACAAAGAGCTCACAGGATGATCAACTTTATATTTGACTTTCATCATAATTAGCAAAATGTTGAGGAGAACTAGGCTTACCAAGGAGAAACATGCTAAAATGAATCTCATACACACATTTAGGATTGTTCATGATTTAGTTTTGAACTGCATTGATCAATTTGATTCTATGAAAATCAAGACCATAATCCAAACATTGAAATTCAATTCAGTTCAGTTTTTAACTGCGCATTTTTTAGTTTGGACAAAAGAATTTTAATTGATTTTCATGAATTTTTTACATTTTGGGCGGTTTTGACTTAATAATTTTTGTTAACCAAATATTCTAAAACCTCATTGACAAAGATCGGTGACTTGTAATGAGTCACGTGTCTAAACCAATCGATTTGTTATTCAGTTCATTTTTTTATCAATTCTTATTCTATAAACCATAACCGAACCTACGCAGTTTCAATTTTGTTTATAACCAAACCAATTCAGCTCTATCCGATTCGATTTTTTTAGGTCGGTTCAGTAATCTTTGAACAGTCTTATACACCGTAAAATCACTCTTGACCCAAAAGATTAGCATATCATATCTTATATTCAATCTGCATATAAACTTTGTTTAGCACAAATGGCCTAATTCTTAAAGTCTAGGTGCACTTTCTCCATTACAGAAGTGCCACTTTGGTTGGGAGGGTCTTTGAACAAACAGACGGGCATGAACAATCCAAAATGACCCATATAGGTTCTTGATCATCTTTACAAGTCAATACACATGAAGTGTGACCTACGATTCATAACAAAGTGAAAATAAGGGAGCACAACAGAATCAATGCTTCAAGATACAGTCTTATCTACACTACACTACACTACACATCCAATCACACTTTCTTCATACCTGGTGTTGCTGCTGCTGATACTGTATTTGAGCTCCCAACTGCTCCTTGATCACTTGACATTCCATTCAACCTCTCTGAATAAAACGAACTGCTCTTCCTCAACTTGCCTGGAAACTCCTTTGTTGCGTTACTTCTCAGGGAAAGATTTCTCTTCATGCGGTTTCGGTTGAGTAACAGCATTGTGTTTCGTGGAGGCACGTGAAGAGCTCCTTGGACGCAGTCTCCAACCTGCCCACAGCCCCATGGCCTTGACGGTCCATCCTCGCCTACAGGCTTGAGTCTCGGAAAGCCACTCTTCAACACAGGAAAGTTTCGGTGCTCTGGGAAGTTTTCCTCCGATCCATGACATATAGGGCAAGGAGGATCATCTTTCCGAGACTTTGTCGTTGTCTGGTCCAAGCATTCGGCGTGAAAAACGTGTCGACATGAAAGGACGCTGGCAACTGGAAGGTCTCCACTTCTTACTATCCGGCGAGTACTCCAAGGTGACCTCTGTGACAAGAACCTCCCGCATAATCCACACTTGAACCCTACTGAAGGGTTGCGCGGCTGACTGAAAATTTCATGCTCAAATTGTTCAGAGACTTCAGTGATGTCAGCACTGCTGCTGGCGCTACTCCATCGGTGAGGTTCTCTTTGTGGAGTACTGACACGGAATTCTGAAAAGGATTCTCTAGGATATTGGGTAGGGAGGGCCAAAGGGTGGATGGGTTTGGACATTGAAAAATGACGGCTCGATGAATTGAGGCGAGAGGATAAGCACGGCTTGCCTGAAAATTCGGACTCGCTGCTGTCTGAACAGGATGAAGTGGATCCACCACCATATGGATTTGCTGAGGTCCCCTGCAAAAAAAAATCGTCTTGAGTAAGGAAAGTTGAATTTACAAAGAAAACTTAGAACCGATGCAAAGGCAGGGAGTGGGAGAGCGCAATACCTCCATGTCAGGTGTGAACGAGGTGTGCCTCAAAAATTGATCTAGAAAGTGAGAAGGACATGAAAACCATTAAGTAGCGACATAATGAGTAACATGAACAACACTGTCGTTCATCAGAATGATGAAACAATTATTATGAGAAAATCAAGTTCTTTAACTTCTCTGCATTCTATGGATATCCTAAATATCTACAATTTATGTGTGTACAAAACATAGAAGCCAGAGAGAGCCTACATAAGTGGACAATGGTGACATGACATGGGCCCAAACAGTCAGATAGTAGTAACATTGGATATAAAAAAAAATCAGTTTCAAAAACAATGTCAATGATTGTTCTCCAACCCCAAGAATAAGAAAATAAAAGCATGATGAATGCTTGAAATTACAGCACTTGTTTTCTTTGTACATATTACAGCACTTGTTTGTAGAATCAAGGATAGGAGGTTAATAAGAACCCTAAAACAGAGAAACAAAACAACATGGAAGCAGAAGCAAATAAACTTAGATGAATGCTTGAAATGAGCTGCAGCATATGCATGATATGTTTCAATTAGAGGAGAAGAACAAATTCCACGACACTTTAGCCTTGTAAAGTTTCAATCAGTCGACAGATAATTATCAAGCACCAGGCAATGAGGAATCAAAAGAAATAGATGTATAAGGAACAGCCTTACCATTTGCATTACCCCGCCTTGCCATAGCCCCGTAATCATCAATATTTATAGCCTGTATTGCTGGAGGCGTCCACTGAGGACCTGGTGAAAGATCAGACGGACTACTGAAAAACAGTCCGGGACCATCAGATGTTGAATATTCACGAATACGGTTTCCCCTCACCCACCTCCTACTTTCTCTGCTGGTTGATGATGCAGAAGACCCATATTGAATAACACCACGAGAACTGTATGGCAAATCTTCAGACTGGAACGGAAGATCCCATCTCGATGGAGGAGGCGAAAAACTCGTATTGGTTTGCCAATAAGGCTCGTGTGGATCCACAGACCAGTCCCTACTGGCTGCATTCGATCCATGTGACCTTGCGGCCACACAACAAAGCGACCCCGTCTTAGCTATCTTATGTCTAACTTTTCATCAACCAAATTTTGCTCGCCACTAAAAACTGTCCCTATTTTCCAACATCCAACCAGTACATTACATCATCCTCCAGAAAAACACTGCATTTTCTTAAAGCCCCGCACAAAGTAGTATTCAGTGATTGATCTGAGCAAACTTAGACAGCATGATGAATATTTCTTCACAAATTATCATCACTTATCATGTAATCTAGACCTACAAAGGAAACATCTTCCATACATTAGTGGGCAAGAGGGTCTTGAAGAGACTATTCAAGAAAATGTAGTACTCAAAAACATCAACTCAAATTTAAGCCCACCAGTAACAACACAATCAGCTCCATCTCCATATAACATAATAAACAAAAGGAAAAAAAATATTCACTTAATTAAATTTAAAATCAATCGACTAATACTTTGTTACTATCATCTTCTCAAAACCTGAACTCTCTTTGGAGTCAAAACTCCAAATTTTGGTCAACCCAGTTCTTCAAATCCTAGTTATAGTCCAAATTAAGCTCAGATTTGCAGCTCAGAGTAACAGATTCTTCATATTCCTCACACAAAATTTAATAAAGTAAATCAAATGGACCATAAATGTATATTACCATAAATTAAAGATAAATTCGCGAAAAAACAACCCTGAAGAAATGTAGATTAGGAATCAGAACAGAGAATTATAAGCACAAGAAACAAAAAACCCAAACAAAGAAAAATATGAAAGTAACTGAGCAAAAATGGACAGAGAAAACAAAAATTGAGCTCACAGTTCAATCGGAGAAGACGATGAAGAGAGCGCCACTACCAGGCGAGTCGAGAGAAGCTCCGCTGTGAGTTTGGGAACTGGTAATGATCTGTTAGTGGAGCTTCGAAGAAGAAGAAGATTGAAAATGTAAAACCCTAATTTATCGGTGACTGGGAGATTAATTAATAATTTATTTAATTGATCATCGAATTCTTTTCTTTTTACAACTTGGTCCTCAGCCTTTTCTGTAATCTCTCACTTTACCTTTCTAGCTACTAATCTTTCCCTTTTTTGGTAAAGTTCATGCATTTATTTCAAGTTATCTCTCCGCAGAGCCGACAAATAAAGTTATTTAATATAAATTTATCATTTGATTAATTTTAACTAATTGTTGACATGACAATAATTTTATGTTTTGATCATCTTGATATAGATTTTAGAGAAAAGAATAATTTGCTACCACTAATTAAACATTATTCATATTTTACTACTTCAATTATTTTTGGTCTCACACATGTAAACATAGTTATAATTCACCGTTAATTAGTATAAGAAAAACTAAAATAATCTTAATGAAATATCAATATTTGAAGTTGTAAATTCTTTCATTTTTTTTTCTGTTCACAGTGTGACTAAAGAAGATAGACACCATAGAAATATTATATTTTAAAATTTTGATATTTAAACAAGGGCATGTTAACAAGAGTGAAATAAAAAATATTAGAATATCTGCTAAAACATTTTTTAGTTAAATATAGGAAAATGAGAATGATGTTTAGTTCAGAATAATAAATTATAATTGTTCTTAGATTTTATGATTAAAAATAGATCAGGCCTTAACATAGGAACATAATACACCAATGTGCTATATTCCTTTCCTGTATGTTTACGAATAATATTGATATGATTTGCACGTGACGAAATGCTAGCATCGGACAAAACTTTAAATTTAACACGGACGTAACATTATACGTAATAAACACATATATAAATACTTAAATCTTTGACACGCCTATAGATATTATATGAAGTTCCTGTCACTTCACTAGCCGGCGGCTCTTGTTTAAGCAAGAAAGATACATTAAACAATGAGAATTGAGAAATGGCAAATCCATTTCAAAGACCTGTGCCCAAAATCATAACCTGAAACTCATGTTGCAACTGGTGCTTGAATCTGGGCAGGCTTGTAAAAATGGTCCTGAGAAGGCCAAAACAACAATGGAGACTGGTTACTTACTTACAAGCTATTCCATACAAAAGTGGGTTTGTGAGTGATGCTGCAGACACGAAAGCTGTGTTAAGCTCAGCACTTGAAAACCCGGCTTCTGATATATACTTCCCTGTCTCCCTCGTTAGGTGACACCCATCGGCGATTCTTTGCTGCAAAGGGTCAAGAATGCTCTGCACCAATCTAAGAACCGTTCCATCTGCATCAAGTTCAAAAATCACTCAATCGAAATGTTGTTGTTTCGGCAAATGCAAAAAGGGACAGACGCTCAATACCTTCTGCAGCCACGTGTTCCACAAATAGGTAAATCCCGCCTGGTTTCAGAACTCTCTTCACCTCTGAAAAATTGGTTGATCAAATTCAGGTTATCAAAGTCAAAGGGAGCGAACTGAGGAATTCAAAGCAAAGAAAACCGTTGATTACTTTTTTTTTGAGGAAACAGTTGATTACTTCATTGACATAAATTAAGCTATTGGCAAAATACTCTCAAATAAGAACCTTATATGCTCAATTACCTTTCAGTGTCATATCAACATCTTCAACAGAACATAACACGAGTGTTCCAACAACTGCATCAACAGAAGCATCACCTAAAGGTATAGATTCCCCTACCTGAGAAAGTCAAGTCATTCAAAATAGAGCAAAGAATAACTTTCTGGTTAAGGTAAAGACAAATGTATAGTATAGTATCATCAAGAGATAAACAATATAAGGAAAATGAAAATAATTTGGAATGGATAGCTACAAAGGTGTCATTTACTCAGAGTAAATTACAAGAAGTTGGATCTTATTACATGCTATATTCCATCTGAAATAAATTAGTGATAACTAATTTGTAGTTTGGACGGTGTTTTTATCATAGAATTTTAATAAGTTGCATCTTATCCAAAAAGTGCAATACCAATCATTCTATCAAACATATGTTCAACTTCAAATTAGGGGAAAGAAGAACCAAACAAACAAGGCCTAAACATCAAATAAATTTCCATTTGTTGAAATTTTTTGAACATTACACCTTTCATTTTGGCGTTGTGTGTGCTTGTGTATCAAGAACTCGACAATCACATGACCTGAGTTCCTGTCTACTAGCTCGATACCCTTGGAAATAAAATCATCAAATGCCCGAGCTTTTGAGCATTACAAGATGACCACATTGCACAAAACCAACGCCTATTCAAGGGAACTTATGTCTACCACTCTCTATGGTCATCTCCAATGCTTCATGATCAAAATGCACCAAAAGTTAAGATTCTTGATATCAAAGTATCAAAGTTAAGTGACAATCTGCGTACCGCTTGTATAAATTCGAAATTCCTAGGAGGCAGGCCAGCAGCAGCTGCTGCAGCCCGGGCATATCTCTCCATCTTCCTGTTCGGATCAACACCAAACACAGTAACATCATTAGCATAGTACCTGAGATTAGGACCCGTACCAATGCCAAGCTCCAACACTCTCTGTGCCTTTCCCTTCAAATTCCCAAACAGCTTAGCCTTGTAACCTGCAATCTTATCCCACCAATCCAATCACACCTTCTTCACTCAATAAACCAAAATCCCCAAGAAAAATGGTGGGTTTGTATGGGAAAGTGAAACTAACCTCAGCCTCACAAGATTTCATGGTCGAATCCATGGCGGAAGCATAAAACTTCTCATACCAATCCGGCCGAGGAGGGTGGACCCTGTTCAAAACATCCTAGAAAACGATCAAATTCAAAAGGGTCACTGTCACTTGTGATTTTATATCAAGAAATTGCAGGTAGAGGAAGAGGAGGTGATTGTTACCGTTGTGTCAGGTCCTGAAGCTCGAGAAGAGGCAACGGGAAGTAAAGCTGCGGAAAACGCCGCCGATTCGATGAAACGGCGTCGTCCACAGCAGGAGCAGGAGCTTGAACCGGCGGTGACTTCTGGGTCGATTTGGGATTTCCCGAGCTCATCGGTGGATATGGGTCGGAGCGAGACGTGAATTTGAGTAAAGGGTTTGGTCCGAATCGATGAAGCTCCGATCTTGCTGGAGGAGAAAGGGACGTAGTTGGAGACAAGAGGAAACGCCATTGCTGAGCTTTTTTTCTCCGAGCTGCCCAGAACCAGATAGGCTCTGTTTGGACATAGTAAATGTAAAGAGGGGCATTTTAGTAATTTCATACTGTCCGAACCCTAAAATAGTACGTATATATGCACGCATATAAGAAAAATTCAAGGGAAACTAGCCACACCCAACTAAAGCAAAAAACACATATTTATCCCCGTTTAAACTGAACATCTAATGATTGAAAATGGAATCTATTAAAATTTTAAGTAAGAAGACAAAAATGCCCTTAGTCAGACTTTAAATTTTTAAAACTATGTCACTGTGAGGATTTTGGTTGTTTCTCCGATCACTGTGGCTCAAGCTTCGCCGGCCTCGTCTCCGACCTCAGACCGACTTCGCCGGTCGTCCTCAGCTCCTTGCCACTGACCGAAGATTTGCCACCGTCGCTGGAGCCATATTAGTTAATAGTTTGAATAGCCAATTTAATATGTTTTTCGTTTCTTCCATAATAATGTAAGCAGTTATTATCCTTAATTTAATTGAAGAATGTGGTATGTATATTTCTTGTATCATAAGCAAACAATAACTACAATATATAGTACACAAATTTGTGCAAAAATCATCATCACAAAGTCAGCTTCTTTCTCTCAGAAAAGACAGTTCAAGACTTCAAGAAAAGTTGACAAAACTAAAAAATTCAATTCAATTCAGATAGAACCAGAAATGACAAATATAATCCAAACCCAAATGTCACATTAAATTCAGTGCAGCACTGATCACAGACATACAAACTGATGATCTGCACTATCCAGGAAAAGAATGAAGAAACAGAAACTCATATATGTATCTATGTTTTGTAATGACTTCAAATAATCTAAAGAATAAATAACCAACAGTAACAGGCAATTCATATATGTATCTATAACATGTAATTGTGTTTCATCCACGATTGGTTCGAAGAGACTGCAAGTGAGCGGTGAGGGAATCAATGTCAGGAAGATTTGGATGAACATGACTCGGTTTGTCCATGGACGGAGACTTAACCACGCTCGAGCCTGATGTTTTGAAACTTCCGGCGGTACCTGACGCTACTTTTGGAAGAGAGTTGGATGGTCGTACCGTAGCAGCTGACTTCAGGCTTCCCTCTCGCGAGGACCTGCTGGAGTCTGGAACATCCTTAGACATTGCTTCTGGAACTTTTCTTTCCTCGGGATAGCGCCTGCTGAAGTCTTGAACTGGCTTAGACACTGGTTCTGCCACTTCTTTTTCCACGGGATAGCGCCTGATGGAGTCTGGAATTGCCCTAGACGCTGGTTCTGTTCTTTCCACGGGAGAGCGCCTGTTGGAGTCGTGATTTGGCGTAGAGACTGGTTCGGCCACTCTTCTTTCTGCGGAATAGCGCCTGTTGGAGTCTGGAACCGGCTTAGACACTGGTTCTGCAAGTTTTCTTTCCACTGGAGAGCGCCTGTTGAAGTCTGGAACTGGCTTAGACACTGGTTCTGTTCTTTCCACGGGAGAGCGCCTGTTGAAGTCCTGGTTTGGCGTAGAGACTGGTTCTGCCACTTTTCTTTCTGTGGGATAGCGCCTGTTGGAGTCTGGAACCGGCTTAGACACTGGTTCTGCCACATTCCTTTCCATGGGATAGCGCCTGCTGGAGTCTGGAACTGACTTAGACACTGGTTCTGTTATTTCCACGGGAGAGTGCCTATTGGAGTCTGGAGTTGGCTTAGACACTGGTTCTGTTCTTTCTGCGGGAGAGCGTCTGTTGGAGTCCGGGATTGGCTTAGACACTGGTTCAGTGACTCGTCTAGCCCAATCAAGGTCCCCAATGTGAAATGAGCTCTTGGTCTCTAACTGTGGCTCTGTTGAAGTTTCTATCCTTTCTACATCAAAATCTGAACCTTTCTGGGAAGAACGCCGGACAGAAAGTTCAGGATTAGCTTTTGTCCTCCGAGAAAATCCAGTACCTATGCGAGGTTTGGTGGTTGGAGTTTGTTTATGAAGATTCTCCTCAGAATCACTATCGTCTGAACCAAAATTTGGCGGGCTTCTAGAACTCGACATCTGATTTACTCTAATGCTCGTATCGTTTCCATGCGGCTCCTGAGTACTGATTAGTGTCGGTTGTGGAACTTCCTCATCTGAATCATCATCATCCAAGTGTGGATGTGAGGCTCTTGGGCTTGGTTTTTCATTAACTTCTCTTCTTGTGTTCTGATTGTATGATGTTCGCCGACTAGCTCCAGAACCAACAGTAGTCTTGACTCTGCTAACACTGCTGGATGTATCCTCCACTGCTTGCTCGGACAAGAACGCGCCCCCTGATGTATTCCTGACATATGGTGGACGTGTATAACCCTTGTTTCGAAGGCCACCTGTTAGCTTTCCCAAGTTTATTTCTGAACCACTTTCTGAATTAGATTCTTCGACAACTTCAGAATCTCTTATGGTATCAAAAATCTGTGGTGGATGAAAGTCATCGTTCACTTCTCCATGTATCGATGAAAGTTTCTGAGCAGGACTGATTAATTCAACCACTGGATCATTAGACAAATGAGATTCATTGTCATCTGAATCTACTTGTGATTTTTTCTGTTTAGAGGAAAAATCATTCGTACCGAACTTTTCCAGCGATTTTGAGCTAGATTCCCTTCCTTCATGTGAGTCTGTAACATTTGAATAGGATTGTGACAATAGTTTTCTGTGAGACTCTGATTCATGCTCAGATATAGATGTAGTATGCTCCATAATCCCTACATGCTTAGAATTCTCTGGCTCTTCTTCACTATCAGAGCTGGGGCCATCCGAATGATCAAAGGTCACAGGGATCAGGTCATCCGATTGTAAAGCAACTTGAGAGCTTTCAGATAACGCGACTGGAGAGCTTTCAGAAAACACCGGATGAGGTATGTTCTGCCTTGGACTCCAAACATTTGTATTTCTTGACGGATGGGTAGGTGATTTTCTGCCCAGGGATGAGAAAAACAAACTAGATTCGTCATGTCCCTTGCTGCTCACTGCATCAAAGACGTCTTCATCATCTGAACCAGATTCATCGAAAACTAAAGGGGCCTTGTCAAGAGAACTACTTTGTTCAGTGTCAGTTCGGAAGTTTCCTTCATCATTAATAGCAAAAGGGTTCTCGGCAGCCTCATTATGTGGATCCGAAACAACAGCATGATCATCGCTAAAAGTTCTTGAATGAGAACGAGAAGAAGTCCTGCTCGGTTGTTTTCTATCCCATTCTTCCTCAGGGTAATCGATATTCTCAGACTGCACATCATTTTTCTCTCCACTCACTGATTCAAAATCAGCTTTGCTAGATGGTTCGTCAAAACTCATTTGGCCTGTGATATCACTTCTCCCAGGTCTATTTGTGTTGTTTTTGGAGTAAGTATCTGTCATCTGGGAACTATTTACCATATGATGATCATCAGAAAACGAAGCTTGGGAGTTTAATGAAGACGTCTGGTTTGATTGATTAGTTCTCCAATCGCCATGCTTGTAAAACCTTTCATCCACTCCACCCGCCGTGTTATCTTGCTCAGTTTCATTGAGTTGCTCACTCTGAACCTTAGGAACTCTCACATGGAAGTCATTAGCCGCCTGATCTTTACCAACACGTTGATCCTCAAAATTTGAACTAGGAACTCTCTCGTGGAAGACATTAGCCGCCTGATTTTTACCAGCACGTTGATCCTCAAAATTTGAACTAGGAACTCTCCCATGGAAGACATTAGCTGCCTGATCTTTACCAACATGTTGATCCTCAAAATTTGAACTAGGAGCTCTCCCGTGGAAAGCATTAGCCGTTTGATCTTTACCAACATGTTGATCCTCAAAATCTGAACTAGGAACTCTCCCATGGAAGGAATTAGCTGCCTTATCTTTACCAACATGTTGGTCCTCAAAATTTGAACTAGGAACTCTCCCATGGAAGGCACTACCCGCCCGATCTTCACCAACATGTTGATTGTCAGAATTTGAACTAGAATACCTTTTTACAGGTAGGTCACCTCTTAAACCATAAGAACCACGTGATCCTGAGGAACTTGGCCTGGTAACATTCACATGGCCTGAAAGTTCTGCAGCAGCTCTAGCAGCCATACTAGCCCGGTCTGCAGATTCAGCAGCTGCCTGTGCAGCTTCAGCAGCATTCTTGAATTCCATATTCCAGTTCTGCCCACCGGAAGAAAAATTACGGCCATTTCCAGAATATGACTGCCTAACTTCAACCCCTTCATTTCCATTTCCTGCTATGAGAGAGAAGCTCATATATTTAACAGGTAACATAAATAATATGTTTACACGACAAGACAATCAGCTACATATCTTTAGAATGCATATTCCACATACCAGGATGTCTAGCTTCTGGGCGGGAAGTGCCAGAAGTAGTTGCCCTGTTGGTAGCCATATTTGTAGGAGCATTACTTTGGGTGCTCTGTTCTGAGCTTCTGTTGTGATCATATGAGTTTGCAGGGGTATCAGACTTCTCACCATGACTAGATGGAACATGGAACGAAGATTGTCCCCTGCCATCAAATTCAGGTCGAACTTGGACATTAGGAGGGTCCATATGCATTTGACTGGCCTTTTCGAAAGTACTAGGTCCATTCTGCTCATACATATTTGAAAGGGCACGATCATTAGTATATTTCTTAACATTAACTAGCAAAATAATAATATGATACACCATTCGAGTACTTAGCTGATCTGAATGAATTTAGCCATACATACCAGCAGGTCTTCTGGAGGCTTGGGTTCATTCTCTGCAGGATCCCATTTGATGTTGTGTTCCTCAGCAATTGACTTCAAGATTTTGATTTTAGCCTGACCATCAGGTGCTTTAGCAGATAATTTCTCGATCAACTGAAAAAGATAGGATGTGGATATATGTATCAGGGCAATATTATATAAATCTTTATATAGACAATATGCACGATGTTGAATTTTGTATGGGGTAAACTTACCATGCGACCCACGCCACAATCTGGACGGAGCTCAACAGCTGCAGATGTAAATTCTTTTCCGTATTTTGCAGTAAAATGCTTACGGACATCAGCGAGTTCTGGTACATCTGCACATCTAGGGGCTGCAAAGACTACACTTGCAATTGCTTCCTTCAAGTCGATAGGGCAGTTTCTAGAAAATGAGCATTTAAGTCAAATTAGCATATGAGCATACAAACATATCAAATAATTTTTGGGTAATGGTTGTTCTACATACTTCTGTGACTCAATAATTGGCAGACGTGCCACAATGAGCTCGCAATATATCTCGATAAGTTCATACGCTGACAGTGTCTTCTCCTCCCTGACAACATGTTCAACCTGAAAAGCATAACAGATTGAAACAATAGTATCAACTATATTGTCTTGGGTTGACAACTTACAAGTTTTAACGAAGAACACAACTACAATAGGAGCAAACTCTTCCTGAATAAAGTAAATGTATATTTTACTCGCCTTATGAAAGCAAAAGATGGAAGTAACATGACAAGAACCCAAAAACTCTAAAATAATGGGCTTTGTTTGTGCACATATCTGATTCGCACATCATATTACAAACTACACTGAACGATAAAAAGGAAGCTTCTCTGCTCAAAATGAAAAAAGAAGAAAAACAAAATCGCATTCAAGAAGGAAAACATGTGGTCTTCAAGATGTTCCGAGGAGAGCAGCTAGTCTGTCATTCAATCACACTCTAAAGACCAAGAAAAATCCCAAAATTACTCCTTTAAAGTTTAATCAAAGGTTGAACTTATAAAGTGCAAATAGTTATCACTAAATCATACCCAAATACCTATATGGTTTTACTAATCAAAAGTCATCAATATTTTGCACTCAAACTAGTTGCATATCATTATGGTGATTTATTAATACCTTACAACAGAAGCTACACAGTGCATAGTTACCACTAAGTCTAAACGCAATAATTATCATAAAATTTCAGTCAACAACCTATTCATCAGATCATAGACACAGATACTAATATTTAGTAGATTGATTCAGTACAGACACTAGATCTAAACAAAACAATCTCAATCAAAACCCAAGACTTAAACAACAGTACCCTGATCATGGCGGTCCGATCCTGCCCAGATTCGAGCAACTGCACCAGTTCCCTCTTCAACTGCTTCACCGTAGCCTCCCTCTTGTTCTTCAACAGCTTCATCCGCGAAGCAGCAAGCTTCAATGCCGTCTTGCTGCAAAACCAAAAAAAGATCAAAATTCAGCGAACCCAATCCAATCCAATCCGATACACCAATCTCAACCAAACAGACAAACAAGAAAAATCACCATTTTGCAGGCTTAAAGCTTCTGTGGAGCATTGCTTCGCTCTCTGTTCACCGAATCGTCGCCAAAAATAGGCTTCCCAGAATTGGAACTAGAAGCGACCGATTGATGGGCAAAATTTGGAGTCGCTTCTCGGTAAAAAACAAGGATTGTGAAGGAGAGAGATTGATGAATTGAAGTATCTGTGTAGCGATTCTGATGGAAGAATTGGGGAAAAATAATTAGGGTTAGCGATTGACTCTGTAAATTTGGTGGAAATTGAAAATTGGAAATGTGAGAGAACGTGGGAGGTTGAGAAAGAGGAAGGTACTAAGAATTAAGAAAATAGGAACTTTCTTTGTCTTGACAACAGAGGGACCACAATTACGCGTTACGTGGATAAGTAATTAATTATTTTTGTATTAGCTGAGTATCAGTTTATGTAGGTAAGATATTTATGAGTCATATCTTTTAGGTGGATTATGATATTATTAAATAAAAAGTAGTAAGGAGTAATGACAGATGGCTACATTTAATCATGTCACTTTTTAAAATTAGTACACTAATTTCAAAATTTTCATTTTGAGTTACCCCAAGTTTAAATAAGCGACATTTAACTCAATTTTTGTTAAATCTAATGTTAAAAAGTCTAAAATACTCTTAATTGTTCTGATCTGGTATAATCAATTCAAAAGTAGTCGGACTGACGGGTTCAAATTAAACTTTAATTAAAATGACTATTTCACCCTCATTTATAAATCAATTTAAACTTATGGGTAAAGGGCATAATTGTCTTTTAAAATTAAACCAAATAAAAAATTAATTAAGTTAAAAATCATTATTGAATATACTTTTCTACCCTCAGCTCTCTCTCAACTCCCTTTCATCTTCCCAAACATAATCTATTATCTCTTCTTCCTCCTGCTCATCTCCGGCAACCACCTTCGCGACTCCCTTTTTCTCACCATCACTCATCGCTACAAGCTTCCAATAGATTGATTTAGTAGGAAACACTGGTCATGCTAGAAGTGACGGTGGTCGGAGAAGCTGGTCAGGCTAGAAGCGACGATCGGCCGAGCAGGGAGGGGTTGCAAAAGCTTCGATTTCAAGTCTGGGTCTGGTGGTTTTGAAAACCCTAGATCCGGGTTTCCCTTCTCAGATCTACTTTGGTGCATCTCGAGCTCGAGGTCGGAGTTGGGGGTGGGCTCTGTTGCGGGTCGAGGTTGGGGTGTTGGGACTCCGGTGGCTCACTGGAGGAGGAAGGAGAACTGGAGATTTTGAGGCTCCGATGTCGACATGTCCTCGAGGCTCGACGACGAAACTCGACCCTGAAGCCGACTCGGAGGTCTTTGGTAGTTGGGCGGAGATGAGCGCCGTGACGGTGGCTCTGGCAGAGGTGGCGCATGGAGAAGGAGGCGGACGCAGACCCTTTCTTTCCTTTTTTTACTTTTTTTGTTTTTTTATAAATTTTGTATTTTGTATGATAATAATATTATCATTGTTGTATTAAATGATTGAATAATTAATTCTTATTTAGATTATTAATTATTTATTTTAGTAGAATATAATTTAATTAATTATTGATATTATTATTATTTATTAATAGTATTAT